>CM021107.1:222559783-222614854 GCA_007115665.2 Sequoiadendron giganteum | reverse complement strand
CTGGATTGCTCCAGCCACTTCCGATACCTGACAGGAAGTGGGAGTGTTTATCAATGGACTTTATCACGGGTTTGCCGAAAGCCCAAGGTAAAGATTGCATCTACGTAGTGGTTGATCGGTTGACTAAATATGCACACTTCTTCCCGATTGCCACTACATTCACAGCATCGCAGACTACAGAGCTCTTCTTCAAAGAGGTATTCCGGTTGCATGGGTTACCTCGGACAATAGTCAGCGATAGAGACAATCGGTTCATGAGCAACTTTTGGCAGGAGTTGTTCAGGCTCTGTGGGACCGAACTGACACCGAGTACCAGCTACCATCTGCAGACAGATGGGCGGACAGAAATTGTCAATAAGTGGGTGGAAGGTTACTTGCGCAATTACATAGCTGGACAGCAGAGAGCTTGGGTGAGGTGGATATACCTCTGCGAGTATTGTTATAACTCGACTCACCACATGACGATACAGATGACACCCTTCATGGCTTTGTATGGGTATGAGGCGCCCAACCTTTTGGATCTGATATTGAGTGATAGCAGAGTGCCGAGTGCATGGGATATGATGCAGAGTCAGCAGGACATTTTGAGGTCCCTCGGAGACAATATCCAGCAGGCAAAGAATCAGCAGAAGCAGTATGCTGACCAGAAGAGGGTTGAGCGTTCCTTTGATGTGGATGATATGGTGTATCTTATGTTGCAGCCGTATCGTCGGTCTACTCTACGGAAGAGTGGTGCAGAGAAGCTGAAGCCTCGTTACTATGGTCCATTTCGTGTTGTTAGACGAGTGGGCAAGGTTGCTTATGAGTTGGACTTACCAGCAGATAGCAGGGTTCACAACGTGTTTCACGTTTCTCGCCTGAAGAAGGCATTGGGTCAGCATGTGATACCCTCCCTAGTTCTGCCACCACTTGATGACGAAGGGAAATTGATACTAGTACCTGAGGCCATCCTCGAGATGAGAGAGAGACACCTTCGGAGGCGGGTGATCAGGGAATATCTGGTCAAGTGGAGAGATTTGCCAGTTGAGGATGCTACATGGGAGTCCGAGGAGATTTTACAGCATCCAGAGTTGAGATTGCTTGAGGACAAGCAATTTCAGGGAGGGCGGACTGTGATGTCCCCATCCTAGTCAGTGCAGCTGGATATGTGGTTAGCCTATCATCCTGGTCCTCGTAGGCTAACAGATGTGTAGAGGATCACTTGAGGCAGTTACCCGGTGTTCTGGAGCTTCATTCTTTCAATTAATTCAGGTTGGGCCTTCGCAGAGTCGTTCGAAGAGGTTTTTCAGATACTTACTATTTTTAGTAAGTCAGGCAGGCGGAAGCTGCTATTTTTGGCAGGGCACCTGGTTCAGCGGGTCAGCTCAGATTCGACCCAGTGCATCAGTTTGTTGGTCAAATGGAAAAATAACGGAGTATTTAATGATTTATTAAATAATTAATATTTTGACTTTATATTATAAAGTCACTTTATTAATGTATTTAAATATTATGATAATGGCGTATTATAAAGTATTTTAATACTTTATAATAAAGTGGCATAATTAATATAATGAATAAGTATTTATTCATTAATGGTGGGGGTGCCATTTATTAAAGATTTTTCCTAAGTCCAAACAGGCAAATTTAATCATTTATTTAAATGATTATTAAAAAAGAGGGTTTGGTCGAATTTCTCAAGAGGGGGTATATATTGACTACTAAGACAAATCGAACTCTTATTTTATGATTATTCAATTTGTCTTATTTTGCTATGAGCATTGGAGTTTGCAAAACCTAGGGTTTCAGCAGACAAAAGATTTTGGAGAACGTTCCCTCTTCAAGATCTGGCATACTGAGACTGTGAAATACCAGTTAAAGATTGTCGTACTTGGTGACTTCATACAGAGGTTGCAGTTGAGCTTACAGGATCGATTCAGGAAGGATTTATCAGAGTTTATTCATCTGTTGACTAGGGTGACTTATCAGAGATTATTCTACAGAGAGCTGGCACTTTATTTATTGAGGCCGTACTTTATTTGCTGCTGCTGCTGGGCCGTACTTTTCTGTACCAGCAAGCCGTACATTACTTCATAGGAGATCACGCCATCATTTCTCAGCTTCTATGCATTGAGCTTGGTGTGCCTAGGGTATCTGGAGCTCCAGCATCGATTTCAAGCCCTGAGGATTGTTTCTCTTCTTTGGCCGTACTATTCTTCATTGTTTTCTAGCGCCTGTAAGCCTACAGGTTCTTTTCAAATAAAAAAATATTGTTTTACCTCTATGTGATCAATTTTCTTTATCTTTGTATTCTGGTAGTTAGTACATGTATGCGCCTTCATCTGGAGATCAATATTTATGCATATCTATTATCCATTTATTTATTATGAATTTTTAAAGCATTTCCTTGCAAAATCGCAAATCCTTGTTTGCTGCAAAAAAACCAAAAAACATCATAAAATTCAGAAAACCAAAACAAAATACAGTATTCTTAGACAGTGACCGGGTTGAGAAACACCAGGTTTCTTACATATTCTTTGCATTCACTATTTATAGCCTAGAGTCCACTATATTTAGATCACCTATGTTTAGATGTCTTGTCATTTAAGAGATGTGACCATTAAGTCATGGTTTGTAACAAATTCAATCTATAGCTTAACTAGAGGTTGCATGGTTTTAATTTTATAATTAAAGGATAAGATTTGTAATAAAAATTGCATTCCATGAAATCAATTATTCGGAGAGAAGTAGAAATTAATTTTTCCTTAATTTTAGCTTTGTAAAAAATATAAATAAGCATCCTTTTCCACTTAGTTTTAATCAATGGTAATTCTCACACTTACATATTGTTGGAATTGCTATTCATTGAGTATTCAATGTTATTGTGATCCAAAAGTAATTCTCACACTTACATATTGTTGGAGTTGCTATTCAGAAAGTTTTCAATGTTATTGTGATCCAAATTTGTTATTCACTCAATGACAATTATTATGGATATCTTGCTTATAAATATTTATTGAGTTGTCTCATTATGTGTACAAAGGGTTAAATTGTTTCAGCAAATTTGCAAGCTTTATATTGCAAGTTAGCTCAAAGATGTAGATGATATCTTAATACCGAATTCTTCATTTAATTTATCATAGTGTTTGTGTTTATGTGATAATCTATTCAACTCCATATTTATACTTGCATTGCCTAGCCTCTACTTTTCGCTAAGCCATGCAAGCATCTAGTCTTAGAATTTTTTTTTTATCAAAAAGCACAAAATTATTTGCCTTGTGTTGAAAGAGCGTCCTAGCCTTTTATCCCAAGCAAAACCAAAAAATACACATTTTCATTTTATTTTGCATGAAGTAAACCACTCCAAAAACCATTGTAAAGATTGTAAATATTTTTTTAGATTTAGGTTAGGTGTTATTTTACACGGAGCTTCCCTTCTAATTTAAAGAGCAATTCTACCACACATCTATTCCATTTTGTCTTGCACTAAAAAATAATAAATTAAAACACTAACAGTTTTTGGTGGTTCTGCTAGAGAACATAAGACTACCATCTTATCCATCAAGTCATTCAATTTGGCATAAGGTTCAGAATTGGGATTATTCTTCTAACAATATGCATGTTGCATCACATGGGCCATTGTGGAGTATGTTGTGCCCAATCAAAAAAAATTGCTTCATTAAGGCATTTTGTAAACAATAAAAAGTCTTGTAAAAATTATCGTCAAAAGTCAAAATTTCTAAAAATAGAAAGTTTCCAAAAATAGACTTGAGTCAGGGTTTTCTGGGTTTGTTGTCAAATGGATGTTGGCAAAACTTTCTAAAAATAGAATCTTTGTTTGGAGGGCTCTAACTGATTTTGATTGGTCGAAAATACTTCCTAATTAGATTCGTCTAGTCAAAATCATCAAAAGGTCAGTATTTCTTTGATGGGTCAATTTTGCTTTTTCAGAGGGAAAAGCATGAGCTCTAAAGTCATCACTGGAGGAAGGTCAGCTGCCAAGTGTCAAATTCAAAGTCTCAAATGTTGCACAGACAACGACAAACAGTGAACGATGCACGTAGAACGGTGAACGGATAAGGCAAAGAAAAAGTTGATATTTGTGAAAATAATTCTAACTCTGGAGAAGTTGGGCACCCGTTGTTGGAATATTTTCTCATTGATGTCAAGGTTGAGTTGCTTGCTTGTGCTCTTGAGCTGCTTGAGTTGCCTAGCTACTTGGTTGAGCTAGCTGTCTGCTTGCTTCAGCTAGTTATGTGTCTACTTAAGCTTGTTGTGAGCTTACTTGTCATTTTGTCAGCTTCCATGTCATATTGGCTTATCAACTTTGATTTTTCAAAGGGTCGATTTTCTTATGACACAATTTCTTCTTTTATTGACGCGGCTAAGACTTTAAATCTTTCTATTGCATTAAGGGTCGCTCTTATTTGCATCGAATATTTCAGGTTTACTGGGACGGCTATTATAATCTCTGACGCCTTATATTATTCTTCATTGGCCTCTTAATTAGCTTTGACTCAAGGAAATGAAGAGTTTGTATGAGTTTAGGTTGCTAAAGTTTTATGAGGACGTCTTTGTGGATTCTTTTGTAATGCCCAGATTTATTCTACTGTGACACTTTAAATTCCTAGCGGCTATTCTATTTTATGCTTGTCGGTTCAAATTTAGTGGGCGGCTAAATTCATACCATTTCCTCCTATTGCAAACTTTGGTCATATGAATATCATTTTTTTTTTAATCTTGAGGCAGATACGGGATATAGCGTTGTAAAGGCATTTTAGAGCAATTACTCTAATATCATCGTTCTGTTTTGTGAAAAAAATGCTTCGATAAAAATCGTGACTTCATTATGGCACCGACTTCATTCAAATTTGTCGGCTTGTGTTTCTGGGCGGCTAAGTAATAAAATTGCATTCTTCAAATTATAATAAGGATGACTCTTAGTGTCGTTTTTAGAAGATAATAATATTTGCAATGATTTTAGTGAGCTATGTGATTTTTGGTGATTGAAAAATATGATTTTATTCCTGACGAAACTTCTAGCAGTGTCGGCTAAATTTTGAATGCTAACCATTTGTGTGTAGGTCGATAAAAGACAAAATGGATGTGCTTGTAACTTTTGTGTGTCGACTCTTTAAGGAATGTCGTTTTTGTGTGGAAGATGGGAGTAGTGTTGATTAAGCTGAGTCGATAATTTGTGAGTAGGGGATTATTGAGAAGCCGTGTGAGTATCATCGAAGGAATGTGATGAAGGAGTCGTTTCTTTTATTGCTGGTGCTGCAAGTTTAGTTTGTCATGATACAAAAGTTGTGTTAATCTCACGTGATGGCATCGTTACATTTATTCATATACACGGGCTGTGTGAGGGTGTGAGCTTCAAAAATTCTTTCATTTTGCTAGTCTTGGGTTGAGCTGAGTTAAAATATATTGAAGTCTTGAAGTATCTGTGTGCCTTAGAGTGTGATAGTTGCCTTGTTTGTTTGAGTCGTCTATACTCAATGTGTTGTGGCGACTGTTTTATGTGTTATTTCTGAGTTGCTAGTGTTGATAGAATACAATGCTTTTAAAAATTTGAGTCTAATCGTTTGAAGAAGCAGTGTTAGGTAAAGGTTGTCATGGCACTATATATTTTCCAAGTCTCGTGTCATGTTGTGTAAATGAAGATGTTGTGAGAGACGTCTTAAGCCTCTACATGAATTGTTTCAAGTGGTCAGCATCAAAGTCTTGTTCCTGAGTTTACTATGTGCTGAAGAATATTCAAAGTGTATGTGTATGAAGCATGGTAACGGGACTCGCCCGGACTCGCCAGAACTCGGCGAGTCCCAAGCCGAGCACCCCTGGCTGGGTCTTGGGAGCTCGGACTCAGACGCGGCGAGTCCCGAGCCTTGGACGCGGCCGACGACAGCAGTTTATAAAGTGAACAAAAAACATAAAACTTATGTTTTTGTTTCTTCTTTTTTTGTCTTATATTATCTCCCCAACCCTAAGAGCAACCTCATTTCATTCATTTGGCAAAATAGGAGGAGAAGAGAGAGTTGTGAAGAAAAATAGGAGAAGAAGAGAGAGCAACCAGCAAGCTATTGAAGACAAATACAGGGCCATATATCATTTGGGAAGCTTCATACAAGCAAGGAGGTGCATTGAAAGCTCATTACCAGTGATTGGGAGGAGTTTGCATTGCATTCCAAGCCAAATCTAAGAGGTAAGTTTGATTTTAATTGGTTTTTTTTGTGTTTTTTTAACAAATAATTCATTGTAATTTGTAAAATCATTGTTTTTTATAGTTTGCATTTTTTTTTTACAAACCCTACTTGCAACTTAAATAATTTTAGAAACCCTACTTGTTATTGCAGCCACATTCATTTGCAAATCAAAGCATATTATTATTTTCACAATGTCTCAAACCCTAGGCAGAAAAGACCCTGCTTGGAAACATGTTGAAATCTTTCCCGGAATGAAAAAAAAGAGAAGCAAAATGTAAATACTGCAAAACAATATATCATGGAGGCATAAATAGATTAAAATACCATATTGCACGCATACCCATCCATGATGCAGTGGGCTGCCCTATAGCACCTCCTGAGGCTATTCGTGAAGTGCAGGTGCAATTAGAAACTTTTGAAATGCAAAAAGAAATGAAAAAGAGACAAAAGCAGGAGTTGGTGAGTTTTGGAGTTGGACAAGGACTTGGTGCTATTGGAGATGCTTCTTCCATGCCTCCATACCGTCTTAGTCCTAGTGCCTGTGCTAGTGCTACTGCTTCTGCACCAGCTATGCCTATGCATACTCCTACTGCTGGTGGCACTACTACTACTAGTGGTAGTGGCAATATTAGCATTGGCCCTAAAGTTCGTAAATCTGGGGTGGACTCATATTTTGAACCACGCACTACTCTTGGTTCCCAACCGTCGCTTGAGAGCATGGGTTGGAACAAGGACGCACATGATGCAGCAAAAAAGACAATTGCAAACTTTTGGTACTACTGCACCATTCCCTTCCATGTAGCCAGGTAATTTTTTTTCGTTTAATTGTTTTAAAATTTATATTTAAATTTTATTATTTTAGAATCTAGATGTATCTCATTATCGAATTCAAATTTAGTGCAGTTAAAATCTTAAAACTTTTCATTTTACAATACTTATGTAAGTAACTTATTAATTTATTTATGACATGTTTTAGGTCACCTTTTTGGCAAAACATGGTTGATGCCATAACCATATGTGGGGTGGGGTTCAAAGCCCCTTCTGAAGATGAATTAAAGGGCCCACTTTTGACTCAAAAAGTGGCAGATGTGAAAGCACAATTAGAGGAGCAGCGTGTGCAGTGGAGGAGGATTGGTTGCACCATCATGACTGATGGTTGGACCGATAGGAGAAATAGGACGCTGCTTAATTTTCTAGTGTCCTCCGGAGGTAATTGTACTTCCCTCAATGCATTGAAATTTGAATTTGACTTAGTGATTAATAATTTAATATGGCTGATTTATGTTTTTTAATTTATTGAATAATTGGTTTTGCTTATTCTTTCAGGTGACACCATCTTCATGAAGTCCATTGATGTTTTTGCCCAATTCAAAAATGCCACATACCTGTGTGAGGCTATAGAGGAGGTGATAGTTGATGTGGGGGAAGAGAATGTAGTGCAAGTGGTGACAGATAATGCAGCAAATTATGTTGTTGCTGGTAGATTATTGATGGAGAGGCACCCTACTATATTTTGGACTCCATGTGCCGCCCATTGCATTGACCTCATGATGGAGGATCTTGGCAAGCTCCCATGGATCAAAACATGTGTGGATGTAGCAAAAATCATTTGCAAATTTGTATACAATCACACATGGGTGCTTAACCTTATGAGGCAATACATGGGGTTGAGGGAGTTGTCTCGTCCTGGCATCACTAGGTTTGCAACAAATTTTATCACGTTGCAAGCCTTGATTCGGTCAAAGGCAGCTTTAAGGCGCATGTTTGTTGGTGAGGAGTAGTCTTCCTCATCCTTTTCTACAAGCACTGCAGGGATTATTGTGGCTGATTGCATTTTTGATGAGCAAGGGTTTTGGACACCAGTGGAGGAGATTGTGGAGGTAAAATTTAATTCTTTATTATGTTTTAATTTTTAATCATATCTTACTTTTATTTGTTTATTTTCGTTCACACTTATTTGTGAAACATGTTTCCACTTTGCAATTTATTGAGCCCTTGTTAGTTCTCCTACGAGTTACAGATGGGGAGAAGCCCACAATGGGCTACATCTATGAGGGCATGGATAGGGCCAAAGAGGCTATTAGATCTGTTTATGGTGGAGTTGAGGAGAAGTATCGTCCCATTTGGGATATCATTGATAGGAGATGGCAAAACCAACTTCATAGGCCCATCCATGCAGCCGCATGTTTCATAAATCCAACCTCCCAATTCCAACGTGATCTCCGTTTAGATAGAGAAATTCTTAATGGGCTCTACTCGACAATAGAGCGGATGTTGCCCGCTGTTACTACACAAATAGTGCAGGAGATAGATGCCTTCACTAAGGCACAAGGAGACTTCTTTGCACGTCAAATGTGCAAAGATAGTAGGACAACATTACTACCAGGTAAAAATATATTAAGGGCATAATTTTCATCTTTTTATATTGTATTTTATTATTAAATGTTGAACTTGAACTTGAAACTTGAAATGAGATTGATTTTGTTTCTTTTTCTCATCTCAGATAGATGGTGGGAGTTGTTTGGTTCTGATACACGGAACCTGCAAAATATTGCCATTCGTCTATTGAGCCAGCCATACAGTTCATCTGGTTGTGAGCGCAATTCGAGTATGTTTGAGCACATACACTCCAAGAAGCGTAATAGATTGATAGTGGAGAGGATGAATGACTTGGTATATGTTCATTACAACCTTCGACTCAGATACAAGAAGCTTTTTGACCACAAAAACACCCTGATCAATCTAGAGGAGGTTGATCCACAGTCTGAGTGGACCACTGAGGCTACAGATGCAATCTTTAGTGACGAGGACCTTGATTGGGTGGACCAGGCAGAGAGAGAGGTTGAGGTTGTAGCCATGGCTGAGGAGGAGGCTAGAGCACGAGGAGACATCGCTGTTGTTGGTGAGAGTGGCATGGAGAGTCAAACAGAGGCAGAGACTATGGTTGCAACTGCAACATCATCCAGGACCCTTAGATGCCTTCGTAGGAAGGATGTTGGCTCCACTATGCCATAGAGTCATAGACTTATAGCTATTGTTTTGATATTTCATATTTGTATGGAACATTTGATGTTATGGATTTCATATTCCATGACTTTTGTATACATTTGACTAATTTTGTATATCTATGTATGGTATTTCCTTCAGCAGCGCAACTACAATTTGTGTACTTTATACTTATGTGATCGTTGTATACTTGTGTATGTCATCAAATTTTCTTTTATTTGTGTTGTATTCAATAAAGGGTGCTTGAAACAAGTTTTAAATCCTTAAAAATCTCTAAATTTCTAGGTTTTTTTCAACTTTTTTTCATTTTGCCGAGTTTGCGCCGAGTTCGAGTCCCGAGTCGACTCACCCTAGCGGAGTCTGAGCCGAGTCCAAGTCTCGTAAATATGGTATGAAGCCATAAAACCATTGAAGAATGATGCAAACATGAAGTTGTAGGAGGACAAGACTATTTTGTTAATGCTACCATTTACTAGAGGTGCAGATTGCATAAGTTTGTTGAGAGGTATTGTGCAGAGAGAGTTTGTTGTTCAGTCAAGTCAATTTCTAAAATCCCTGATTTTGGACAACGTGTATGTGGATGTGAGCCTCACAGATCTTGTGAAGGCACTGCTTGAAATCAATGTTGTAGCGTTATAAATTTCTGAAGTTTGGAGTTGGTGCTTCAGCCACTGGAGTTGGTGCTTCGGTGTTTTCGGAGTTGGTGCTTCGAAAGAGAGTTGGTGCTCTTGGTGGGTTGGTGCCCTTGGTGATAATAAAAGCAATATTTTGTCGTGATTTTTTTACCCGAAAGGGTTTTCCACGTAATCCTGGTGTTTATCTTGCATTGGTGTTTTATGTTGTTGTTCTATGATTTGATTTCTGATTTCCATGATTAATCTGGTTTAAAAATTTTAGAAGTCTAAAATACTGATTCACCCCCCCTCCCCTCCTTCTCAATATTTTTTGTGTGCTCTTCACCCTTGGCCAAGAAGGGTGCTTGGCATTTCATGCCTTAGTCAAATTTTGACATTTTTCGAAAAATGTTCAAATTTCCTCATCCACTAATTTCATTTCTACTCATAAGCAATCAAAAGAAATTTTTAAGGCTGGGAAAAGCAAGAGATCATCTCAGTTATGTTCAAGCTCCTCAGTTGATTCCTCATCCAATATCAAAAGATCCACCAGACATTGGGAAATGTAGATCGAACGACAGCACGTAGAATGAAAAATGAAGAAAATCAAAGGAAAATATGAAAATCATCAAAAAATGACTAAGTCTAGCGATGCTAGGTGCCCGTGTCAAGGGGAGCCACCTAGCTTCTCAACACTTGAATATTTTTCGCCCCGTTCAAATCATCAGCCTGATTTCAATTCTCAAAAAATCAGTCAAATGCAATGTCAAGGGTTGGCAAAGGGTATAATTCATCTCAGGTAAGATCAAGCTTGCCTAATTGACTTCCTTTCAGTCTTTGTTATTCACCGGATGGCGGGAAACAATGATCAAACAGGGGTCACTGGCTCCCGACGGAAACACGCAAAGTAAAAGTTGAAAATTAGGAAAATTTGCCTAAGCCAAGGAAGCTTGGGTGCCCCTCTCCAATCAGGACGCCTAGGGTTTCAACACTTAGAAACTTTTTGATCCCGGCATGCCTTCCTTCCAATTCAGTCTCCAACGGCAGTTTCGAGCACGTGCAATCATGATTAGATGACGTCAGATGTCGATATGGAGGTTGTAGATCAATTCAGCAATGGTCAAACATGAGATTGCCATGGTCAAACAGGTTTTAGCAGTTGGCAGTGTCAAATTGCTAGCTCGCCGAAGTTAGAGGCAAGCCCCAATGGAAGCAGAAGCAAGCAAAATTTGAAAAATGAAGAAAAAATTCTAACTTTGGGATGTCTAGGAGCCCCTGTCCAATCACAGCTCCTAGCATTTCATGCCTTAGCCATTTTTTCAGCTTCCATCGTTCGTTGATCAAACACGCTTCTTCATGCGCATGCTTTTTCGTAGCTACAAAGTAGGAATTCATCGTTGCACGTGCAAATGGACTCAAATTTTTGCACACAAAGATTCTATCTTCACAAATAGACTTCAAAATTTTAAGGCTTTGTGAAGAAAGTGCTTTTTCATCTTCAAACTCCATTTAAGAAGGCTTTTGGCATTTATTCTTCATTTTTTGCAGGTTGGAATCCAAAGGAAGAAAGATAAAATTTTCTTTTCATAAAGATTTGGAGGCTCAATCAAAGTGATTTTTCAGTGTTCTTCGTGGATTTGGGATTGGGAAGCACACAGGCGCGTTTTTTCATGGTCCAATCTTCTAGGGCATCGCATTTAAGAAACAGGTGTTCAGCTTTTTCAGTTTTCATCGATCTAGATCTATCTACTTTTTGCTCCTCCTTAAGATTGGGAAATTTTATATTTCCAAAGATCTACTTTTTCGACACTTTTTCGAGAAGCCCTCAACTTTTTCAAAATATGCTAAACTAGGTCTCTTCAGAATGTGATTGTCTACAAAACCTAGACCTTGGCTTTTTCCCGAGAATCTACATTTTAGAGAAAAATCAGCAACTTATTTTCAGCTGTTTGTGCAAAACTTTTCCGAACATAGGCGTGTTCATAGACAAAATTCAAGTTTTTAAACATGTATTCTCCTAGCTTTTTGGCGGATATAGTTTCCCAAAATTATCATGTTTGAAGTCACCTTTTGGGGCAACGATGTTTTCCAAGAACAAAACTCAAAAAACAATAGTTAACTTGATTCCTTTTCCAAGTTAAACTTGCTATTCTCATTCATGCTTATCTATTCTTTGTGAAATAGGAAAAAACTCAAATGTATAGTTGGAAGTTTCCCTGCTTTTAGCGGGTGGTTAGTTGTCTTGTGTTAGTTTTAGAAATAAAGCTTGGGAGTTGGCAAGTCTAGTCAGCTTAAAGCAAGGAAATTTTAGGGTTCCTTACTCCTTGTTTGTGTATAAATAAGGACAGCCTTGCCCATTATTTTTCACCTGTTATTGTGATAACAAATTGTTGAGCCTACTTTTGCTGCAACTTTGTTATTCAGTGTCTGTTCACTTTGTGTAAGAACAAGTTTGCAAGCCTACCTTTGCTGCAAATTATTGTTTATTAGTGTTCAATCTATGTCAAGTGTAATCAGGTTCGATCGCTAAACTATAAGCATGTCATTGCTACAAATCTGCTGTCCTAGAAGTGTAATTGCTGTTGGAAATTTGAATGAGGAAACCTCATGCCTACTTTGCATTGATCTACTGTCTCAATCTATTTCAGTATTTTGTTTTATGTGTTTTTCTTATGTAATCTGTATTTCAGCTTACATCTTATAAGTGCAATGAGTCTTCGGGTGTGATCTCGAAGTGAGTTTATTTAAGCTCCTTTCTTAATCAAATCATTCACCGTTTACTTCTGATTCTCAAACTTTGAGTTTACTTGAGTTGTCAAAAGCGTCTTTAGTTTAGGCCTAGTTGTAGTTGGAGTTCTAGAAAAGAGAAAACCTCAGCTACGACACAGAGTTTTATAACCTTGTGCTCTTAGCTGAGAACAAAAAGATTGGCAATAGTTTAAGTATTGTTTTTTTAAGCATCATCAACAAAGAGGGAGCTTCCCCTCCTAATTTGAAGAGCAGTTCAACTATGCATAGTTGTTTGTTTGTAATCCACATTCTAGAGGTGCGAATTGAAACGCCAACAGTTTTATGGCGCCCACCGTGGGGCATGAGGCATAAAACTTCAAAAAAGCTTACGCTTTATGTTACAAGAATGACCATCTAGCACAAGAAGTCAGGCAAGAAGCAATAACCGTGCTAATAGGAATTAGAGACGTCCACCCCCATTACCTTGGGGCAACAACATTGGACCTTTGGCTTTGGAGGGAAATCATGAGTTACCTAAAGGGTCAAGGAAGCACTTTCCTTGGTTTCATGGCGACGAGAGTCAACACCTGGATGAACATATCTCTGTATTCACAATGGCTTGCACCGTGTTGTATGTGGCACATGAAGACATCGCAGTGCGTCTCTTTGTGGAGACTCTTGTTGGGAATGTTCCCAACTGGTTCAATCACCTGGAGCCAGGCATTATTACAAGTTGGGCAACTATGAGCGAGAAATTTTTGGCGAGATTCAAGCCCACTAAAGACAATCATTTGTTATTTGCCCAACTTGCAAATTCAAAAATGGAGCACAACGAGCCCATGAGGGAGTTTGTAGCAAGATTTAATCATCTTGTTACATGACTTTCTTCTACACTTAATCCATCACTGGAGATTCTGCTGAGTTGTTTCATAAATGCTCTTCCATCAGAGATAGCCTTCTTCCTTAAGACGGCAAAAGAAACAGAATTGACGGATGCGCAAGAACACACCATTGAGTTGGAGGATAATATGGTCACCTCTGGCAAGATGAAGAAGTATTCAATTAGACCTTTAGTTCAAAGTTCTGCAGATCCACAGCTACAAAAGGTAGCTAATGAGATGACAATTCTCAAGAGGCAGTTGCCTACTCAAGGGCAGCCCGCACCATCACTAGAATATCAACTCCGACAGTATCAACCTCAACAACCATACCAGCCATAGAGGAATAATTTTCAACCTTTCAATAATTACAGGCCAAGGTTGCCAGCACCTCCACCAAGACCAACGATTGAAGCTGCACAAAATGCAGTATTTTGTTTTTTCCATGAGACTGACGCACATACTTGTACTACATGTCTTGAAAATTTAAGAATGAATCAGATCATGGGATACGTTGATGTTGCACCCAGTTCAAGTATTGTCCCTACACCAAGTTTGAATGTTGTCTTTGTTGATGATTTGCAACTACGTATGTCTACTTCCAAGCGCGATTCACTTGAATGAAATAAATTGAATATAGCCTTATGGCTATTCAATTTATATTCATTGCAATTATTTAATGAAGAGGCACATCCTATATTAAATAATATTTAATTATTGCCAAAGTCGAATTTATGAAAAGTCATCTCTCTTGGGCCGACCTCTCTTGGTGAAGAGGTGTGAATTGCCTATATATACAAGGCATTTCATTTGTGTTGATAAAAAAAAAAGTTCATTTGAGAAGAATTCGCATTTTAGAGCAGCAGATCGAACCTATGTAGCAGATCTGATTTTGTAGCAGCAAGTCGATTCAAGGAGAAGCATATCATTTGTATCTTTGCATCTAGGAGTGGTGTTGTTTCTTGTATATATTTGGCATTGTGTTATGCCTGAGTTGTAAGCAGATTTATGCTTATATTTAAATCAATATATAGGAGATATATTGGCTCAGTTTTTCTCCCTCAAGTTGGAGGGTTTTCCCAAGGTATCTTGTGGTGTTCATTGTCTCATGTGTTGCATTTTTCTGTTTACTTTAAGTTAGATTTATCTGATCATGAAAAACTAACATGGTGTTAGAGCGAGTTTGAAGAAGATCGTGATCAGTTTTGTTATTGCAGCGATACTCTCTATTCTCTTTTTCATATCCTTGTCTATCCCTATTTTAGTCAAGATGGTGAACGGCCCTAAAATAGAGGATAGACTCGAGAGAGTATCCAACTACACATCATGGAGGTTTAGAATCATGCTCACCTTGGAAGAGAATGACTTGGCTGAGTTTGTGGAGACCAAAGTTCCCGAACCAGAGGAGGAAGAAGAGAAGTTGCAGTGGAGGAAGAAAGACATCAAGGCAAAGAAGATGTTGGTTGATTCCGTTAAAGATCATATTGTTCCAATTGTCTCCAAGTTGAAGACGGCAAGGGACATGTTCAAAACATTGGAGGAGATGTATAAAATCAACAACACCAACCAGGCACTTGCACTGAAGCAACAACTCCATCATTTGAAGATGATGAAAGGGGAAACCTTCATCGCTTCCTTCATGAGGATCACCAAGTTAAGAGATCGGCTCTCTACTATTGGTCATTTTGTTGACAGCAAGGATTTGACCATGTTGGCCCTCAATGGTCTTCCTTCATCTTGGGAGTCATACATTCAAGGTATAAGTGCAAGATCAAAACTTCCCAAGCTTGATTGGTTGAGGGTAGACTGTATTCAAGAGGAGTCGAGGTTGGCTGCGAGAGCTATTGGTTGAAGCCCTACAAATGAAGACATTCATGTTCTTTCTGCTCAATCCTCGAAGAAGGAAAGAAAAGGAGGAAAAAAAAGATATTTCAAGAGGAATAGAGATAAAGGTTTAGATGGTGCTCCTGCATTCAAGAAGAAGTGGGACCTCTCTCGTGTTCAATGTTTTAGATGTGACAAGTTTGGTCACTATGCGAAGGATTGCCCTACCAGGCCTAATCAGCATTCTTCATTTGCGGATGTGATTGAGATCTCTCCTTAAAATGATTCTAGTGAATTTCTACTCTAGTCATGGGCTTGTATTCAAGCCGTGAAGGTTGTACTGATCTGAGCGTAAGAGCAACATATCATACTGTGTCCACCCTTCAGAATATTTAAGAGATAAGTATTCTTTGTTTTGATTGTAATTATTCTTCTAGGCTAAAACTCAGTTTGCTGAGTTGTACAAATCTGACATTATTTACTTGGATTATGTGTGACCAATAAATAGTGATCATTGGGATAAGATTCTTTAGAATTAAGAATTATCCATTGCAAGGTGTTTCATGCTAATTTCTGAGTGTGACTCTGAAATAAAAGGAGAACTAAAATTATGATTATGATTGATTTTCTATATGCATGATCTATGATTCTGTGTAGATTGTCTTTTGTTATGCGGAGATTAGCTCTTCCGAGAAAATGGAAGAAAGACATGTCAGAATCAACAAAGAGGAATGATGAATTAATTATTTGGGATTACTCAGGAGATCCTGATTTCAATGAGATAAGTATTGCATGGTTGAATACTGTTCATGAATTGTTATGTAGTTATTAATTCATTCTATAACATTGAGATAGTCAATCATGTATGCTTCTACCAATGGTACTTTTGTTCGAGATAGTTGAATTCCATGAAGTATTAGTAATCTTTTCTTAATGCTTTCAGGATAAATCAAGAAGCATAAGAGATTTCTTTCAAGAAGAGTTTGATGCATTCTGTAGGTTGAAGAATGAAGACACTGCTTGCAGCCATGAGTCTGAGTGAATGATTGAAGACATCTCTTCGAAGAGGAAGAATTAATCTTCAGAGGGAGTTCTATGGCTCACTGAGAATAAGTAAGGGTTGCAGTGTTGCAAGGCTAGATGCTAAATTCTTGAAGTACCTCTTCAGCAGTTGAGTTCAGAATTGCTCAAGTCAGCCAACCTAGATTTAACATTGGTAGCTCCGCAAACCTATTCAGAATAGTGTGATCTGGGATGAGGTCGAAGAGGATAGCCCTGATTCTCTACAAAGGTGTGCGTTGGTAACCATTCCTCTAAAGCAAGCATTGCAGGAAAATCTTGGACAATGAGGTCAGGAGGTTGATGCAAGTACTTGAAGTTTCAGAGGGAGCCCATTGAACCTAAAGAAAATGGTTGTGTTGCTGATCGGAAGAGTACCTCTAGATGTTGTTTCAGTTGAGGTCTGCTATGATTTCCTGGTGCAGTAGGAAACAGTCATCTGTAGCATTGAGTACAGCAGAAGCAGAGTATATTGCCGCTTGTGCGGCAGCTCGGGAAGCAGTGTGGCTTCATAAGCTCCTTCCAAGATTGTTTGGACAATCAATGGAGCCTACTATCATTCATTGTGATAACCAGAGTTGTGTGAAGCTTTCTGTCAATCCTGTGCTTCATGACAGAACTAAGCATGTTGAGATCAAATACCACTATATCAGAGATATGGTATTGAGGAAAGCTATACATTTGAGGTATATCAGCACTGATGAGCAAACGGCGGACATTCTCACCAAGCCTCTCTCCAGGATAAAGTTTGTGTACTTTCGAGATAAGCTTGGTATGGTCGAGAATACAGCCTTAACTGAGAAGGAATCTCAACATCAATGATCCTCTTTAATGAGTTCTTCTCTGTAAGAGAAGTTCGAGGTGAAATCCCTTGATTCCACCCTCTAGGAGAGCCATGGTGGATATCATGTGTGTGACTCCATGACAACATCACATGAGGGAGTCTGTGATGATTTTCTTGTACTTGTCTTTTCACCCTCTGGGAGAGCCATGGTGAATGTCACGATGAGGGGACAACATCACGTTGAATGATGAGCACTTGTACATACCATACATGGGTGTAGCCATGATGGTTCATATCGCAATGAGGTGATATCTGATGTCACGATGAGGTGATATGCTTTCACGATGAGCTGATAAGCTCTTTTCATGGGAGTAGCCATGATGGTTGGTATCACGGTGAGGTGATATCTTTCCTTTCCACATATGGGTGTAGTCATTTGGTTGACATCACGATGAGGTGATATGTCTTATACAGCTGGAAATATTCCTCCCTAGCTGAGAGAGAGTGTTGATGATTTGTAGCTGCGTATGTCTACTTCTAGGCACGATTCACTTGAATGAAATAAATTGAATATAGCCTTATGGCTATTCAATTTATATTCATTGCAATTATTTAATGAAAAGGCACATCTTATATTAAATAATATTTAATTATTGCCAAAGTTGAATTTATGAAAAGTCATCTTGGGCCGACCTCTCTTGGTGAAGCGGTGCGAATTGCCTATATATACAAGGCATTTCATTTGTGTTGATAAAAAAAAAAGTTCATTTGAGAAAAATTCGCATTTCAGAGCAGCAGATCGAACCTGTGTAGTAGATCTGATTTTGTAGCAGCAAGTCGATTCAAGGAGAAGCATATCATTTGTATCTTTGCATCTAGGAGTGGTGTTGTTTCTTGTATCTATTTGGCATTGTGTTATGCCTGAGTTGTAAGCAGATTTCTGCTCATATTTAAATCAATATATAGGAGATATATTGGTTGGGTTTTTCTCCCTCAGGTTGGAGGGTTTTCCCAAGGTATCTTGTGGTGTTCATTGTCTCATGTGTTGCGTTTTTCTGTGTACTTTAAGTTAGATTTATCTGATCATGAAAAACTAACAGTCTTACCACAGACGGACAACTTCAATGGCGACTCTACTGTGGGATACTTTGAAAGTGAACCCGTTATTGAAGAAGAAGACCTCTGCCACTACTCTCTTATAGTAAATCACGGAAGATATTTGATGCCTATGTTTTCACATGCTCAGCACTTGAAAGTGCAAAAGGAAGAAGAAGAAAGGCAGAAAGCTAAAGAACAAGTTAAGGAAGTGGTTGCAACTTCCACTTTTAAAAATTCACATGAGAATGTTAAGGTTTCTCAGGATTCTTCTTTGGCAAATTTTGATGTCATTTCCCCAAAATTGTAATCCCAAATTATGATTACTAAAATATATAGAACATTGAAACACAAAATATATATATGAAGATATTTGCAAATTCATTATAATTATAATCATCAAAATAATATTATAATTGTAAAGATATATATGTATTTGAATAGAATGTAAATGCAAATATATATAATAGCATATAAGTATAAATATATTGAATAACATGTAAGATCAAAATAAATAATAACAACAATATATTAAAACATATATAAGAAAATATAAATAATAATAAAATTATATAAGAAAGCCAATATTAAATACATTAACAGAAGCAAACTAAAGTCAACGATTAATATGATTGCTAACAAAGGGGTGTGTGCTTTAAAAGAAGTCACCTTTCTTGGTAAAAGACACCTCCATTCATGGAAGAATGGAAGATATAAAAGATATTTGAAAAGCATGGAATGAGAAGGAGAAAAGGAATAAAGAAAGGAGCCATTAACCAAGGTAATACCTTCCAACATAAAATCAATGAAGAAAGGAATGAATAAAGAAGGAATATAGGAATATATTCTGAATTATGGAATCAACAAATCATTTATAGAAGGTATCTTTCTGTGGTATGGTCCTAATATAGTTATTGAAAATACTTATGTATTTTGCTGAGTAAATATAATATGAGTGTCTATATATATGGATATATATAAAAGTGAATACATATAAACATAGATGCTCATGCAAGGGTGATTATTCTAAGCTTATAAATAATTAATAATGATGATATATATGTGTATATACAAACATATACATGTATATGTTTATATTCAATTAGGTAATAATGATTCTTTAATATAAATTAAGAGTAATTATATAAAGGTATATATGAGTAGCAATAAATATAAGTAAGAGTAATTTATGTAGGAGATAAGAACTATTAAATACAATTATGAATTTAGTTATTAATGAGGGTCAAATATAGTGGTAATTCAAATAACAGTTGATTCTTTATAAACATATTTAAATATATTATGATTGACAAATATATTTAAATATATTAGGATTGATGAATACATAATTGATGGTTGATAAATATATCTAAATATGGATATTTGATACATAGATTAGGCATGTGGATAATGAACATTAATATGTGTGTGTATATATATATATATATTATGTTCAATTATCCAATAATGATACTTGCAGCAATTATTGTGTTTCAATGAGCTTTTATGACTTTACCTTGAAGAATAGACTACGGGCCAAAAATTCTCTTTCGCTAGCACTCAACAAGGATAGGGAGTTTGTGGAGAGAAAGGCTGGTAATTCGATCCATTGATGGATGGTCCCAAGACAGGTGAGACACCTTGAGGGAGTCCAATTTGAGATTGTTCACGCGCCCTTTGCAAAGTAATTCTACCATCCAAAGAGGTTAGGAAAGAGGAAACAAGGCAAAGATCTATTCCAAACAAGAGTAATAAGTCATATCAGATTATATTAGTTATGCACTAGTTGATAATAATGCATTTCATTTATCTTATTCCATCAATCTTTCATTGCGCTTTGTCAAACCATCTTTAAAATCAAAAATTTAATCTATGCATTTTATGTCTCTAATATGGGGATATTACATTTGATGTACAGGATTCCATGATGAAGACCAAGGTTAAGATTTCACAGTTGGAGTATCTTAGTGATCATCTTGAGCAATTGGACAAAATAATACATTACGTAAAGAAAGAGGCTTCAATTCAGCCTACATTGCTTGAGTCATTTGTTCCAGCGGAAGAAAAGCCCAAACCCTTCTATATATCTTTGTATATAGGAGGATTCAAATTGAGCAATTACATCATAGATTCAAGAGCCTCAGACAACGTCATGCCTCTACAAGTGATGAATGCATTGGGACTTTTGTGCACTAAGACAGAGAACGAGTGTTATCCACTTGAGTCTAAGTCGGTACCATTGGTCGTACAATTGAAGGATGCTCGAATAAGGTTGGCGACTTGTCCAAAGAAAAAGGCAATGATGACTATCCTAGTGGCTGACATTCCAGCTAGCTACGGGATGTTGAGCCAGAGCTTCTATAGAGATCTTGGTGGTGAGATACAGTTAGATTGTCGTCTGTGACCATTCCTGTAAAGTAGGGCAAAATCAAGATAGAACCTGAGCCCAAATCCCGAATCATAATGGTGAAATCCCGAGACCCCCTAGCCCAAATTCTATACCAAGAAAAGGGTCTTGGTAACTTTGTGACGCTGTCAGAGATAGAAACTGAAGACCAAAACATTGCTTGTCCTGAAAAGACACTAATAGAGGATACAAAGTTATGGACAATGCAATTCGATGGGGGTTGTTCAACTGCGGGTTCAGAAGAAAAGGAAATAATCATCTCCCCTAAAAGACAGTTGTACCCATTTGCATATTGCCTACAATTGGAATTCACTGAAGCTGAAAAAGAGGTGCTTTTGTTAGGCCTCAAAATTGTTGAAGACATGAGAATCGAACTCCTATGTGTTAAAGGGAATGTGGAGCTAATCGATGATCCAATCAAAGGATATTTCCAGGTCAGAAAGGATCACCTGCAACATTATAGAAGCCAAGTTTGGAACACGATCGACTGGTTTGAAGCGTTTGACATCCAGAGGATGGACAACAGGAAAACTGATGCCTCAATGGTATCTGCTTCCCTCTTTGCACCATATTCCGACTTTTGTCAAGGTGCCTTTGCTTGGGCGTATGAAGATTTGAGAATCTTAATCCCAGAGGAATTGTCTCTTGCAATACCCATCAAAAGAGAAGTGAAGCCTTTCAGGCAAAAGTGGCATCGTTGTAATCCATTCCCGCTGCCATACAATGGGTAGTACTTGAAGCATTTCATTCCTTCGGGGATGGAGTAATTTCCTTTCTGTTTTCGTGATGTGTTTCCCCTTTCCGTGAAGTTTTTGCCATGTTCTAGGTATTTTTAGGCGGTCTTGTTTTAGGTGGTCTAGGAAGTTCCAACTTATAGTTGATTTTAGTAAGTCTTGTCCTAGGTGATTAGGAAATGGTCCTGACTCTAATGCCCAACTAATAAGACACTTATCTATGCTTAAAGGTCCAGAGATTCTTGGTTCTCCTATGCCATAAGTATCTGGCATGGTCCCCAAACAGAGCCAATTGTTGTGCCCAATCAAAAAAAATTGCTTCATTAAGGCATTTTGTAAAGAGTAACAAGTCTTGTAAAAATTGTCGTCAAAAGTCAATTTCTAAAACTAGAAAGTTTCTAAAAATAGACTTGAGTCAAGGTTTTTTGGGTTTGTTGTCAAATGGATGCTGACAAAACTTTTTAAAAATAGAATATTTGTTTGGAGGACTCTAACTAATTCTGATTGGTCGAAAATATTTCCTAAACAAGCTAGTCCAATCAGAATCGTCAAAAGGTCAGTATTTCTATGATGATTCAATTTTTCTTTTTCAGAGGGAAAAGCATGAGCTCCAAAGTCATCAATGGAGGAAAGTCAGCTGCAAGGTGTCAGATTCAAAGTCTCAAATGTTGCACAGACAACAGTGAACAGCGAACAGCGAACAATGCACGCAGAACGGTGAACGGAGAAGGCAAAGAAAAAGTTAAAATTTGTGAAAAAAATTCCAACTCTAGAGAAGCTGGGTGCCCCTGGCCAAGAAGGGGGGCTGCCATTTCATGTCTTAGTCAAATTTTGACATTTTTTGAAAAATGTTCAAATTTCCTCATCAGCTCAATTCAGTTCTAGTAAAAAGCAATCAAAAGCAGTTTTTAGGGCTACGAAAAGCAAGAGATTATCTCAGTTATGTTCAGGATCCTCAGTTGATTCCTCATCCAATGTCGAACATCCGTCAGTGTAATATCCCCTTCTCAACAGTGATCGGTGCAGTTGGCCGTTAGCCTATCCAGGAGGCCTATAAGCTAGTTGAAAGTTGACATTAGGGTTTCCTTTTTTCGAGGGGGATGCTTTGGCAGTTTCGGGGGTTTGCATGTTCGAGTTTCGCAATTTGGATTCTGGATTCTTTCTGGGTTTTCTGAAAGCTTCACAATGGTATGGCATGCATCTACGTTTGGTAACCTTTCCGGACTTACAATTTTTTAGTAAGTTACGACGGCTACTTAGAATCGGATTAAAATGCATTTGAAGTCACTATTTTTAGTAGTATGCTATTTATAGTAAGTGTTATTTTTAGCAGTGCTATTTTTGGCAAGGTTTCAACAGTCCAGTTCAGTCACTATATCTAGCAAGTCAGCTTGGGCAGTTTGGTCTCCCACATTCTTGGACCTCATTTTGGCAAATCCAATATGTTGGTTGAATTTATATTTTAACTAAAATATTTGGCTAAGGTGGTGCACACCTAGCTTGGAGAGATAAATTAATTTGTAAACGAATTTTTATATGGTATTTCACTTAATAGTTTGGATGCCCATCTTATGTCTTATTTGCATTTTTAATAAAGTAATATTTCTCTCACATTGGGGACGGCTTGGCAATGAAGGCAAATGAAACTCAAATGCAATTCATAAGAGGTGAATGTAAATATCAATTTGGGCACCCTAATTGGAGGGAAAAGGATTTGAATTTGTGGTGAAGTTATAAATAAAGAGTGTTGGGCTTCAATTTTGGTATCCATTGAAAATTATATCGAAGTGTTGCCGAAATTTCTACAAAATCACATCGAGGAAAGCAAACCTCCTAGCAACCTTGGTTTTGTGCTTGCAAGCTAGCACCTAGCTGAGTTTTGTGGCTGTTCTTGACACTGAAGATCAGATTGGGCTTATTATGATGACAATATTTGAAGTTTTCTGAAGTTTTGTGTTGCTGGTTTTGGCTTGGCTAGAAGCATCTTTTGGTTCATAACTCCTTGCACAATTTTTCTATGGTTCTAGCCTTCTAGGCATTCGCTATATCTCTTCTACCATCCTAGGCGCCCCTTGTTGCAAGTTTCCAGATTTTTTGGAGTGTTTTTTGATTTTCTATGATGGTCGCCCCTTCCTAGAAGGACGTACCATCCTTGATCTTGCATTAGGAAGCGTGTACTTAATATTAGAGGGTGTTTGCTGTAGTTTGATGGCTTGAAATTGGTCGCCCTTCTCCTCAGAGTTGTTTGCATTTGATTTCATGTCATTTGAAGGAGTATTGACCGAGTTATGAGTGATTTGGTGTGATTTGAGCTTACTGGTCTGAGATTTTTTGTACGCTGCACTTTCATATCAGATTGGTAAAAGTTCAGTCGTTCGCTTGTTTTCCTTAGTAGAATAGTTTGCTTATGCTTGGAGTTCATTTACTTTCATTTTGGAGCATATTGGATAGCTAATACTAAATGTAATTTGCAGATTACTCTATATTGTAAGGTTGTTATCAATAGTAATGATTCAGTCATTCTATTTTTTGCACTCTACTTTGTATTCCCACTTTTAGTGTTACACCCCGGAATTTGTATAGTTACTATTCTACTAATGCTTAGAGCATTCTGATTGTAAGGAAGGTTTTGAAAGAATAAAATGTGATTGAACCTTGTTATCAATATGAAAATCTGTTTACATGTTATGATTGGCTCATTCAGTATTCTTGATTGATGTTATTCTTGGATAAACAATGAATAGAGGAAAGTAATTAGTCTTGTTTTATATATTTGATTTATATATACTGCAAATATTGTGAGCAATTGACTGTCGTGGTTTTGTGCCATGGATGCAGGAACATGAACTATTCCTCCAGGTGGAGGGGAGACATCACTCGGGAAGAGGAACTTGGTCGGCTAACCAGTAAAGTTGATCGTATGAGCATACACACACTTCACTGAGGGTTTTAGGAACTGAGTCAGATTAAGTTGTCATGATAAGTCATCCTTAGGCTTAGGAGTTTCTGATTACTTCTTTATGCTTTATGAGTGGTGCTCCTTGATTGACTGACTTACTGTTCTATGAACCTTGAATGTGAAATGTGAACTGATAAGTTACTGATGCCTGGAATTTACAGTTAAATGTATATATAAGTGTTTGTGCAATTACGTCTATTAAAGGTGCTCTAACTGGCCTATAATACACGTAATTGGAGATTTGAAAATAAACATGTATAGATATATTTAAGGGTAAACTGGGTAAGTTTATTAATATATTTAATAATATATTTAATATCGATATTATTATAGTTTTACCGATAATATAATATATTAATATATCTAATGTAATATTCGAATATTATATAGATATATTTATATATTTAAATAAAGGTAAATTAAAAACTATAATAATGTTATATGGAATATAATACAAAATGTATTAATAACATTTTAATGTGAATATTAAAATGACTAAACCTTTGGAAAGATTTGAAATAGACTTATAATCTTTGGTAATTATTTTGCATTTACCATATAAAGGTATTTTGAAATTTATTTACCTTTGGAAATAATGGCATTAAGACTTATATAGTCTTTGGTAATTATTTTGCATTACCATACAAAGGAATTTCGAAATATTCAAACTTTGGAAAATACGTTAAAAGTATTAAATAAAGGAAAGGAATTTCGAAATTTTCTAGACCATTGAAAAATTCATGAAAAATATCAAGGAAAGGTAATGTTTGAACTATAGACTTTTAAAAGACTTAAAACAAATGTTTCAAAATTGCGGATTTCTTCCCGTGAAGTTTGAGCTGAGAATAATGGAAAATGGCAGCATTTGAAGTCCCGCGCCCAGTTCGCACATTAAGGACTTGGTCGCAGATGTTTAAAATGCCACCATTGTGGACGCGTGGGCGAAAGGAAGCTAAAAACGACTATGTGTAACCCTTGACGTTTTCAACAGCAACTTAAAACGCCATTTGTTCTTTCAGTCCGCCATTTCTGAGGGCATGGTTAATGATTAAACCTGTACTTGGTTGCTTCACGAAATTCACAAGTGATAAGTTGAAACACTCTTTGAAAATATGTTGAATCATCACTCATTTTTGCTGTGTGTCTCGTTATTCGGTTGCCACTGCACATTTTGACATTATCAAAGGAAGAGGTGTCGAATTCTCATGCCTACAAAGTAGTAAACATGAGAATTCGAAACCTATATATAGGTTCACTCTCATTGTTAGAAATCACTCATTCACTCATTCACTCATTCACTCACTCTCCTTTGCATTGGAAATTTCGAATTTCATACTGTGGTATTTTCTATGTGTTAAATTTCCACTTTGCCGTTGAATTATGTAAGAGTTTATCCACCATCACTGCTGTTGCATTTACAGTAAGCTGCAATCCAACATTACCAATTAGATTGTGAGAGCCATTTACCATTTTGTGAGAGCCATTTACCATTTTGCGAAAACCATTTACAATTTGAGACTGTATTGCTGAGAGCAACATTTCCTCATACCAAATTGCATTTACCTAAGAGTAGAATTTGTTCAAGCTGAGAGAAGTAGCTGGCAAAGGCTGAAAAGGATGGTGGAGCAAGAACTGAAGCTACCGATCAAGCTCATTTCGCAAAAGGAAATCAGGCATGAGAAATATCTTTGCAGAATATATGTCATTGATTTAAAAATGAGTTAATAGTTTGCTTGATTATGCTTGCATTATGTTGTAGCATGAAAGGAAAAGAATTAGGAAGCCTCTATGTTTCTATGGAATTGCTGAATTGGGAATAGCTTAAATTTCCTTAAGAAAAGGCTTATTGAATTAAGAAATAGCTTAAAGAGCTTGTTGAATTGGAAATAGCTTAAAAGCTTGTTGAAATGAATTAGTTTGAATTCATAGGAGAATTTGAAAAGGAATAACATAAAAAGGGAAATGTTTGATTACTTTTTAGTAAAAGTACCTTATGTTTTGTATTGCTTGAATACTGCTTGAATTCCTTAAAATAAAGGAAAGGGACTAGTTATTAATACTAGGACGAGGGTGGATTCAGTACCAAGGTAGTCTCAAGCTTTAGAGTTAAATAGGTTAACTAGAGAAAGCTATGTACTCCATGGATAAAGATTTCCATGTTAGGAAGTACCAGAGGGACCCCTTGTTGACTGTACTCCATTTCCTGTTTAAGTAGTTGAAGTAGGAAGTCTAAGGTGATTGACTACCCACGAAAAGGACTCAACCTACGCGTAGGATAAGGCAGCCTTAAGTCAAACAGAACCTAACTTAGTGCAAGTGATAGATGACCGTCAATATAAGTACTGCCGAAATGCTTTGGCCAAAGTAGTGTAGTATACCTAACGTCCACTTAGACTGTGAGACGAATTACACTGTCAGTTCACAGTAATCCAGGTTACATGCTAGATTGAGATTGTGAGGACACAAGGATTTAGTTATGTAGGATTACACACTATGCTCAGTTGGTCATACAGAACCGGTTACCCAACCAATCTCCTCGTAGAAGGGAGGGCCGTCTACTTAACAGTAAACGTGCGGGGGACCGCAAAATAAGTCCGTGGTTGGTGGAAAAGCACCTGAGTGATGTTTCTCCTCCACCATTAGACTTCTGATGAACCAAGGTTTGAAAGGGAAGATCCTGGACAGTCTTATTCCTATTTGCTCAAAAGCTTCTGAGCTATGTATGAACTTGTAAGATTCTTACCTTGCTTTTTATTTTGAACAAAAGTAATCATGAAAGCGTACTCTGTTATTTACTTGGAAAATAGAACAATGATGTATTGTGTCATTTATTTCTTTATGATGAAATGTTCAATTAGAATGAAAAGAAAAGTTGTTTACTTTGTCATTATAAATGTATTTCCTTGTATCTTATTAGTGAAAGTAGAAAATTTTTGTTTACCCGGTTTTGGGGTCGTTACATGTGGTATCAGAGCTAACAGGTTTAGCTCTGGAACCTATGAGTTCACCAAATTTTCCATTTCCAATATTACCTAATGTTGTGAAAATTCTTGTGTCAGGTTGGTACGTGTTAGATTTACGGCAAGAAAGTCCGTGATCGGAAACGAACACTACCTAAGGGCCAAGAAGGAAAAGGAGGCAATTGTGAAAACAATTGAAGGAACCAACTACGACAACGCAGTTTGGTTGAGTGACACAAAAACCTTCAGTCACGCACTTTCTCGAATCCATGGTGAGAAGAGAAAGATGAAACTGGAGGCAATGTACAACTACCTTCCCTCCGTTGCACCCGAAGAGTCTGAACCCTTATCTCTATCGAGAGATATGCCATCTGAAGAAAGTTCTAGCACGGCCTTCATATTTAGGGATCCTAGAGTTGTCCCAATGGCGGAAGTAATTATGATATCTTCAAGTAAAGAGTCTGAGGGATACACACCAAGGACCCCGCCAATGGAGAAATGGTCTCATGAACAAATGGACCATAAAGAAGAAGAAAACTTAAAGGACACTGCATCCCGAATATATGTATCGGACAATAAATCCGAGGGTTACTATCCATTTTGGGATAGGGAAGATCAGATTAGGGAAGAACTTATTGAAAGAGAAATACAACTCTCTCAATCTGTAGGGTACACTCCTCTTAGCTATGTATCCGAGAGTGAATCGGAAGGGTATTCACCCCTTGACTATCTGAATAGTCATTCTATGTAAATCTTATGGATTCTTTGAAATCCTCCTACTATAAATAAAACGAGGTTTATCTATCAATCAATGTCAAAAATTTTGTGTGAAAAACTTCTGTTTGTTTGAATGTTGTTTGATTATATGTTTACTTAATAGTAAAGTAAAAATTAATCTAACTTGAAATCTAAATTTCAGGTTATAATTTCTTTAACTTATGGTTCAAGTATACGAAAGAAATTGAAACAAATCCAAAGCGAATCAACAAGAAGAATTGTCACCAGCTGAGATGGAAGCTAAGCTAGACCAGATATTGGCTAGACTAGCCAACCTTGAGCAGGAAAGCCAAGGATAAGGGAGAAAAAGATATAACTATAGAAGAGTTAGAAGAAAGTTCTTCACACCATGAAGAAAGAGAGAAGTCTCCTACCAACTCCATGCATAGGAACAGAAAAATGATATCCCGAGAATTAACAAGGGATATGAAGAAGATTTATCCACCCAAGTTCGATGGAACTGCTGGGGGTGATGAAGCCGAAGTATGGCTTGTCCAAATGGAAAAGTACTTCGAAATCCGAGATTACGATGAAGTCACCAAGGCTGCTTGGGGAGCCTACCAGTTGGCTGGAGAAGCTTCTAACTGGTGGATGAATAAAAAGTTGGAGCTCAACCTAAGTTCATGGAAGTTAACTTGGAACGAGTTTGTTGAAATCTTCCGTAGCCGGTGGTTACCTCAACTGTATTATGATCAGAAATTGTCCGACTTCCAGGAGCTGAAACAAGGAACCATGATGGTTCACGAGTACTGGGAGAAATTTACTCGTCTTATCCGCTATGTGCCCGTTTATCTCAAGGATGAACGATTCCGAATTCGGAAGTTCATTCTAGGTTTAAATCATCGGATAGGAAGGGAGGTTGACATGCATGGTCCAACCACCATGGACCTTGTGTATGAAAAAGCTATCCGTCAAGAACAGAAGCTTAGGGCAGATTCCTACCATCAAGATAGGAAGGATCAGAGGAAGGACAGTGATGTGGGCAGCAAGACAGCATCAAGGAAGGAAGACTCCACTTTCACTTCCAGAAAGCAAAAAGGGAAGCGGTCTCGCTTCAATGGAAAAGATTTCAAGGGAGACCGGAAAAGGAATGACAACACCAACAAGAATGGAAATGGAACAAGCAAGACAGGAGTAATTCCTGAAAAGAAAGGACCAAGGGATGGATGTTTTATCTGTAAGGGAAACCACTATGCAAGTGAGTGCCCTGATAAGACTTCTAGTTCTCAGTCACGAGGAAATGCTTTGCCTTCACAGCAGGCAATGTTCCAACAAAGGATTCATGCTGCAGTGGACGATCGGCAGGCGGACTATCAAATCACCCCGATCGAAGTTCAAGGTAACCTTTTTGGACTACCTATTTCTGTTTTAATTGACACTGGTGCAACTGAAAGTTTTGTTTCACCTAACGTAACTAGGCAATTGTCTAGGAAGGCAGAATACATGGAAAAGACATGGAATGTAGAGTATGCAAACCAAACAAGAGCAAGGGTTGACCAATGTCTATTTGAGGCTAGGTTAGAATTACCCAACTTTGCCACTGAGGTTAACCTATATGTCGCACCTCTAGGGTCCTATGATGTAATCTTAGGAATGAATTAGCTGTGGAGACATAGGGCTATTGTAGACTGCCAAGCCAAGACTGTAAAATGCCTTGATGATTTAGGAAACCTTGTAGAAATCCAAGGGATACCAAGGAAAGTGACTGTTCGGCAGATCACAGCAATGCAACTGCTGAAAGCCAAGAAGAAAGGTTGCAACTTTTTGCAGTCAAAATTGAGAAACTAGGCCAAGAAGATGAAAACTCTGTGTTTCAAAGTTCTCAAGAACTTGAAGATGGAGAAATGGAAGAAACAGGCAGATCAGATATGGAGAGGTATCCTATCTTAAGAGAATATGCTGATGTATTTCCCGAGGAACTACCAGGTCTTCCTCCAAAGAGAGTGTTTGATTTTTCAATCGACATTGTGCCAGGATCTGAACCAGTATCTAAAGTACCGTACAGAATGACTACAACTGAGCTCATGGAATTGAAGGCACAGTTGGATGAATTGCTGTCCAAAGGGTTAATACGACCTAGCGTATCACCATGGGGAGCACCAGTAATATTTGTCAAAAAGAAGGATGGTACATTACGTTTATGCATCGATTATCGAATGCTAAACAAAGCAACGGTAAAGAACAAATACTCGTTACCACGTATTGATGACCTCTTTGATCAAATGAAAGGTGCAGCTGTATTTTCAAAGATAGATCTGAGATCCGGATATCACCAGCTGAGGGTGAAGGATGAAGATAATTTCAAGACAGCATTTAGAACTCGCTATGGACATTATGAGTTCACAGTTCTACCATTTGATTTAACCAATGCGCCTGCAGCCTTCATGAATCTCATGAATAGTGTTTTCAGAGATTACTTAGATAAATTTGTGTTAGTCTTTCTAGACGACATATTGATTTACTCCAAGAATGAAGAAGAACATTATAAACATCTAGAGATGGTGTTACAAAGGTTAAGAGAGCACAAGCTTTATGGGAAACTGTCCAAGTGCACTTTCTTTCAAGAAAGAGAGCACTATTTGGGCCATGTTATTTCAGCTGAAGGAATAGCAGTAGACCCAGCCAAAATAGAGGCAGTTATGCAATGGCCTGTACCCAAGAGCGTGTCTGAAGTAAGGAGTTTCATGGGACTAGCTGGATATTATAGGAAGTTTGTGGAAAACTTTTCAAAAATTGCTTTCCCTATAACATCTTTACAAAAGAAAGGTAAAAGATTTGCCTGGAATGAGAAGTGCCAAGAGGCGTTTGATCTTCTCAAGGAAAAGCTAACCACCGCACCAATTCTAAAGGTACCAAATCCTGAAGGAAGCTTCACAGTCATAACTGACGCTTGTGGAGAAGGATTAGGAGGTGTGTTGATGCAAGAAGGACAAGTAATTGCTTACGAGTCCAGGAAACTAAAGCCATATGAAATGAATTATGCTTCGCATGATTTAGAATTGGCAGCAGTAGTACATGCTTTACAAATGTGGAGACACTACTTACTCGGGAAGCCATTTGAATTGAAAACAGATCACAATGGTTTAAGATATCTCTTTACTCAACCTAATCTAAATGCTAGACAGAGAAGATGGTTGGAGTTAATAGCAGATTACGACTTTAATATTAATTATATTAAAGGAAAGGAAAATAGAGTTGCTGATGCCTTAAGCAGAAGACGACATATTGCATCTATTGTGACAATTCAAAGCGACTTCAAGGAACAAGTGCTTTTGAAATGCAAAGAGGATGAATTTTACTTACAGGTTAAGCAAGCACTCATTAAGAATCCTCTAGACTCTAGGTATGAAGGGTATCAATTCGAATCCAGTGGAGTACTAAGGTACAAGGGTAGGATGTATGTGCCAAATATCAAAGAATTGAGAAATCTTGTATGGAAAGAGATTCATGAGGCACCATATTCTGGACATCCTGGAGTAACCAAGATGATGGCTGATGTGAAACCATTGTATTTCTGGAAAGGAATGAAAGGTGATGCCGCAAATTATGTAGCTCAATGCCTTGAATGTCAAAGAGTAAAAGCTGAACATCATCATCCAGCAAGATTGTTGTATCCTCATGATATTCCTGAAAGGAAATGGCAGGTTATAAGTATGGATTTTGTGCAAGGATTGCCAATGTCTAGGAACAAGCATAACGCCATTTTGGTAGTAGTGGACAGGCTAACTAAGGTAGCACACTTCATACCAGGGAATCTAACCGATGGAGCACCGGTCATAGCAAGAAAGTTTGTACAGGAAGTTTTTAGGTTGCGTGGTATTCCTGAGAAGATTATATCTGATAGGGATGCACGCATCACTTCTAGGTTTTGGCAAACCTTGTTTTCTGCATTGGGAACGCAATTAAACATTCGCTCGGCATATCATCCGAAAACGGATGGGCAAACTAAGAGGGTAAATCAAGTTATGGAAGACCTACTTAGGGTGTATTGCATGGATCAGCAATATAAGTGGGAAGACTATTTATCCTTGGTCGAATTTGCATATAACAACTCGTATCATTCTACAATTAAAATGGCTCCTTTTGAAGCTTTGTAGGGTCGAAAGTGTCAAACTCCTATAAGTTGGGATAAACTTGAGGATCGAGTAAGTCTTGGGCCAGAAATGTTAGTAGAAATGCAAGAACAAGTTAAGGTTATTAAGCAAAGGTTAGCAGAGGCTAACAGTCAACAGAAAAGTTATGCAGATGCTAAGAGAGTGCCTCGAAGTTTTGTCATAGGTGACAAGGTACTTTTGAGAGTGAAACCTCACAAAAGTTCCATTAACTTTGGAAAGAATTCTAAATTGGCTCCACGTTATGTTGGACCATTTGAAGTCTTAGAAGAAGTAAACCCTGTAGCTTACCGAATCGCTTTGCCACCCGCTCTTGCTAGAATGCATAATGTCTTCCATGTATCTTACCTTAAAAAGTATATTGCTAGAGATAATCATGTAATTGATTGGACTGCATTACAGGTAAGGGATCCGGGAGTAATAACTCTCGAGCCCGTCAAGGTGCTGGAAATACGTAAGCTACACTTACGTAACCGAGAAGTCTCGCAATGCAAGGTTCAGTGGGACCAGTATGCGGAAGACTCAGCAACTTGGGAGGACTATGCGGAAATCCGTAGAAGATTTCCTGACATTCTTGAAGTTTTTGAGAATGCTGAACAATAAAGATTTTGTTTTGTTTTATGCTTTGAATAATACCTTTGGTCATCGAGGATGATGAATCATAAGGGGGGGAGTATGTTACACCCCGGAATTTCTATAGTTACTATTCTAGTAATGCTTAGAGCATTCTGATTGTAAGGAAGGTTTTGAATGAATAAAATGTGATTGAACCTTGTTATCAATATGAAAATCTGTTTACATGTTATGATTGGCTCATTCAGTATTCTTGATTGATGTTATTCTTGGATAAACAATAAATAGAGGAAAGTAATTAGTCTTGTTTTATATATTTGATTTATATATACTGCAAATATTGTGAGCAATTGACTGCCGTGGTTTTGTGCCATGGATGCAAGAACAGGAACTATTCCTCCAGGTGGAGGGGAAACATCACTCGGGAAGAGGAACTTGGTCGGCTAACCAGTAAAGTTGATCGTATGAGCATACACACACTTCACTAAGGGTTTTAGGAACTAAGTCAGATTAAGTTGTCATGATAAGTCATCCTTAGGCTTAGGAGTTTCTGATTACTTCTTTATGCTTTATGAGTGGTGCTCCTTGATTGACTGACTTACTGTTCTGTGAACCTTGAATGTGAAATGTGAACTGATAAGTTACTAATGCCTGGAATTTACAGTTAAATGTATATATACGTGTTTGTGCAATTACGTCTATTAAAGGTGCTCTGACTGGCCTATAATACACGTAATTGGAAATTTGAAAATAAACATGTATAGATATATTTAAGGGTAAACTGGGTAAGTTTATTAATATATTTAATAATATATTTAATATCGATATTATTATAGTTTTACCGATAATATAATATATTAATATATCTAATGTAATATTCGAATATTATATAGATATATTTATATATTTAAATAAAGGTAAATTAAAAACTATAATAATGTTATATTGAATATAATACAAAATGTATTAATAACATTTTAATGTGAATATTAAAATGACTAAACCTTTGGAAAGATTTGAAATAGACTTATAATCTTTGGTAATTATTTTGCATTTACCATATAAAGGTATTTTGAAATTTATTTACCTTCGGAAATAATGGCATTAAGACTTATATAGTCTTTGGTAATTATTTTGCATTACCATACAAAGGAATTTCGAAATATTCAAACTTTGGAAAATACGTTGAAAGTATTAAATAAAGCAAAGGAATTTCGAAATTTTCTAGACCATTGAAAAATTCATCAAAAATATTAAGGAAAGGTAATGTTTGAACTATAGACTTTTAAAAGACTTAAAACAAATGTTTGAAAATCGCGGATTTCTTCCCGTGAAGTTTGAGCTGAGAATAATGGAAAATGGCAGCATTTGAAGTCCCACGCCCAGTTCGCACATTAAGGACTTGGTCGCAGATGTTTAAAACGCCACCATTGTGGACGCGTGGGCGAAAGGAAGCTAAAAACGACTGTGTGTAACCCTTGACGTTTTCAACAGCAACTTAAAACGCCATTTGTTCTTTCAGTCCGCCATTTCTGAGGGACTTGGTCGCAGATGTTTAAAACGCCACCATTGTGGACGCGTGGGCGAAAGGAAGCTAAAAACGACTGTGTGTAACCCTTGACGTTTTCAACAGCAACTTAAAACGCCATTTGTTCTTTCAGTCCGCCATTTCTGAGGGCATGGTTAATGATTAAACTTGTACGTGGTTGCTTCACGAAATTCACAAGTGATAAGTTGAAACACTCTTTGAAAATATGTTGAATCATCACTCATTTTTGCTATGTGTCTCGTTATTCGGTTGCCACTGCACATTTTGACATTATCAAAGGAAGAGGTGTCGAATTCTCATGCCTACAAAGTAGTAAACATGAGAATTCGAAACCTATATATAGGTTCACTATCATTGTTAGAAATCACTCATTCACTCATTCACTCATTCACTCACTCTCCTTTGCATTGGAAATTTCGAATTTCATATTGTGGTATTTTCTGTGTGTTAAATTTCCACTTTGCTGTTGAATTTGGTAAGAGTTTATCCACCATCACTGCTGTTGCATTTACAGTAAGCTGCAATCCAACATTACCAATTAGATTGTGAGAGCCATTTACCATTTTGTGAGAGCCATTTACCATTTTGTGAAAACCATTTACAATTTGAGACTGTATTGCTGAGAGCAACATTTCCTCATACCAAATTGCATTTACCTAAGAGTAGAATTTGTTCAAGCTGAGAGAAGTAGCTGGCAAAGGCTGAAAAGGACGATGGAGCAAGAACTGAAGCTACCGATCAAGCTCATTTCGCAAAAGGAAATCAGGCATGAGAAATATCTTTGCAGAATATATGTCATTGATTTAAAAATGAGTTAATAGTTTGTTTGATTATGCTTGCATTATGTTGTAGCATGAAAGGAAAAGAATTAGGAAGCCTCTATGTTTCTATGGAATTGCTGAATTGGGAATAGCTTAAATTTCCTTAAGAAAAGGCTTATTGAATTAAGAAATAGCTTAAAGAGCTTGTTGAATTGGAAATAGCTTAAAAGCTTGTTGAAATGAATTAGTTTGAATTCATAGGAGAATTTGAAAAGGAATAACATAAAAAGGGAAATGTTTGATTACTTTTTAGTAAAAGTACCTTATGTTTTGTATTGCTTGAATACTGCTTGAATTCCTTAAATAAAGGAAAGGGACTAGTTATTAATACTAGGACGAGGGTGGATTCAGTACCAAGGTAGTCTCAAGCTTTAGAGTTAAATAGGTTAACTAGAGAAAGCTATGTACTCCATGGATAAAGATTTCCATGTTAGGAAGTACCAGAGGGACCCCTTGTTGACTGTACTCCATTTCCTGTTTAAGTAGTTGAAGTAGGAAGTCTAGGGTGATTGACTACCCACGGAAAGGACTCAACCTACGCGTAGGATAAGGCAGCCTTAAGTCAAACTGAACCTGACTTAGTGCAAGTGATAGATGACCGTCAGTATAAGTACTGCCGAAATGCTTTGGCCAAAGTAGTGTAGTATACCTAACGTCCACTTAGACTGTGAGACGAATTACACTGTCAGTTCACAGTAATCCAGGTTACATGCTAGATTGAGATTGTGAGGACACAAGGATTTAGTTATGTAGGATTACACACTATGCTCAGTTGGTCATACAGAACCGGTTACCCAACCAATCTCCTCGTAGAAGGGAGGGCCGTCTACTTAACAGTAAACGTGCGGGGGACCGCAAAATAACTCCGTGGTTGGTGGAAAAGCACCTGAGTGATGTTTCTCCTCCACCATTAGACTTCTGATGAACCAAGGTTTGAAAGGGAAGATCCTGGACAGTCTTATTCCTATTTGCTCAAAAGCTTATGAGCTATGTATGAACTTGTAAGATTCTTACCTTGCTTTTTATTTTGAACAAAAATAATCATGAAAGCGTACTCTGTTATTTACTTGGCAAATAGAACAATGATGTATTGTGTCATTTATTTCTTTATGATGAAATGTTCAATTAGAATGAAAAGAAAAGTTGTTTACTTTGTCATTATAAATGTATTTCCTTGTATCTTATTAGTGAAAGTAGAAAATTTTTGTTTACCCGGTTTTGGGGTCGTTACATTTAGTGGAAGAGACTGGCATCGCCGTCTTTTATTTTCAGCATTTTACTTTCCTATATTGCCCACTAGATAAGCGGAAGGGGTCGGCTAGCCGCCCATACTTTACTTTTCAGTACTTTGTAATTTCACATTATGCTAATCGACTCAGCTGTCAATACACTCCCACTGAATAAATGGTCGAGTTGCATTTGCATACATTCTAATCCGCTGAGTCGTCCCTCATTTGTACTTTCAAGCAGTTCAGTTTCATCTAACAATCCCCTTTCCACAGTATGCTCTCACCTTGCCCTCACTGGGATCTGGTTGATCAAAAATGAAGGGTTACTTTCAGCTAGATTATCTTGTTTATCTAACGTTAACAGGTGAAACTGTTGTGAAAAAATTAAAAAAATTGTAAGGGGATGTTACACTCAGACAGCAGTAAATGTAGATCGAACAGGAGCACACAGAACAAAAAATGAAAAAAATCAAAGGAAAATATGAAAATCATTAAAAAATGACTAAGTCTAGCAATGCTAGGCACCCCTGTCAAAGGGAGGCGCCTAGCTTCTCAACACTTAGAATATTTTTCGCCCCATTCGTAAATTTATTAAACTCCTTTGTTAGCCTAGTTTCAATTCTCAAAAAATCAGTCAGATGTAGTGTCGAGGATTGGCAGAGCGTATAATTCATCTCAGATAAGATCAGGCTTTCCTTATTGACTGCCTTCAGTTTCTGTTATTCATTGGCTGGCGGGAAACAATGATCAAACTGGGGTCACTGGCTCCTAACGGAAACACGCGAACTAAAAGTTGAAAATTCGTAAAATTTGACTAAGGCAAGGAAGCCTAGGCGCCCCTGTCCAGTTAGGGCGCCTAGGGTTTCAACACTTAGAAAAAAATTGATCTTGGCACGCCTTCCTTCCAGTTCAGTCTCCATCGGCAGTTTTGAGCGCGTGCAATCATGATCAAATGACGTCAGATGTCAGTATGGAGGTTCTAGATCACTTCAGTAATGGTCAAACATGAGATTCCCATGGTCAAAAATGTTTTAGCAATTGGTAGCGTCAGATTGTTGGCTCGTCGAAGTCAAAGGCAGGCCTCGACGGAAGCAGAAGCAAGCAAAAGTTGAAAAACAAAGAAAACATTCTAACTCTGGGATGTCTAGGAGCCCTTGTCCAGTCAAAGCTCCTCGCATTTCATGCCTTAGCCATTTTTTCAGCTTCCGCCATTCGTTGATCAAATACGCTTCTCCACGTGCATGCTTTTTCGCAACTACAAAGGAGGAATTCACTGTTGCACGTGCAGATGGACTCAAATTTTTGCATACAAAGATTATATCTTCACGGATAGACTTCAAAATTTTAAGGCTTTGTGAAGAAAGCGTTTTTTCATCTACAAACTCCATTTAAAAAGGCTTTTGGCATTTATTCTTCATATTTTGCAGGTTGGCATCAAGTGGAATAAAGATAAAATTTTCTTCTCATAAAGATTTGGAGGCTCAAACGGAATGCTTTTTCAGTGTTCTTCATGGATTTGGGATTGGGAAGCACAGAGGCACACTTTTTCATGGTCCAATCTTCTAGGGCATCGCATTTCAGAAACAGGTGGTTAGCTTTTTCAGTTTTCATCGATCTAGATCCATCTACTTTTTGCTCCTCTTGAAGATTGGGAAAGTTTATATTTCCAAAAATCTGCTTTTTCGATGCTTCAGAATGTGATTGTCTACAAAACCCAAACCTCAGCTTTTTCCTGGGAATCTGCTTTTTGGAGAAAAATCAGCAACTTATTTTCAGCAGTTTGCGCAAAACTTTTCCGAACATAGGTGTGTTCACAATCAAAATTCAAGTTTTTAAACATGCAATATTCTCCCAACTTTTTAGCGGATATAGTTTCCCAAAATTATCATGTTTGAAGTCACTTGTTGGGGCAGCGATGTTTTCCAAGAACAAAACTCAAAAAACAACGGTTAACTTGATGCCTTTTCCAAGTTAAACTTACTATTCTCATTCATGCTTATCTATTCTTTGTGAAATAGGAAAAAAACAAATGTATAGTTGAAAATTAACTTGCTTTTAGCGGGTGCTTAGTTGTCTTGTGTTAGTTTTAGAAATAAAGCTTGCGAGTTGGCAAGTCTAGTCATCTTAAAGCAAGGAGATTTTAGGGTTCCCTACTCCTTGTTTGTGTATAAATAAGGGCAGCCTTGCCCATTATTTTTCAACTGTTATTGTGATAACAAATTGCTGAACCTACTTTTGCTGCAACTTTGTTATTCAGTGTTTGTTCACTTTGTGTAAGAGCAAATTTGCAAGCCTACCTTTGCTGCAAATTATTGTTCAATTAATGTTCAATTTGTGTCAAGTGTAATCTGGTTTGATCGCTAAACTACAAGCCTGTCATTGCTACAAATCTGCTGTCCCAGAAGTGTAATTGTTGTTGGAAATTTGAGGAAGGAAACCTCATGCCTACTTTGCTCTGATCTATTGTCTCAATCTCTTTCAGTATTTTGTTTTATGTGTTTTTCTTATATAATCTTTATTTCAGCTTACATCTTATAAGTACAATGAGTCTTCGTGTGTGATCTCGAAGTGAGTTTATTTAAGCTCCTTTGTTAATCAAATCATTCCCCGTTTACTTCTGATTCTCAAGCTTTGAGTTTACTTGAGTTGTCAAAAGCGTCTTTAGTTTAGGCCTAGTTGTAGTTGAAGTTCTAGAAAATAGAAATTTTCAGCTATGACGCGAAGTGTTTTATAACTTTGTGCTCTTAGCTGAGAACAAAAAGATTGGCAATAGTTTAAGTATTCCTTTTTTAAGCATCATCAGCAAAGAGGGAGCTTCCCCTGCTAATTTGAAGAGCAATTCAACTACGCATAGTTGTTTGTTTCTAATCCACATTCCAAAGGTGCAAATTGAAATGCCAACAAAGTAAAGGATAAAAGGTCCACAAGTTGTTTATGCATTGAACATGTTCATCTATCATTATGTGCTAAGAGATTTTTTGTACCAAAGACATATGGTCTAATTCTAAGCACGCATTTTGGTCCTACTTGTTGAGGTAGTGTACTATGTGGGTGGTATAGTTTGTTGTCATTCTTATGTGAGAGAATTGTAGACTTCTTATCCAAGTGAGTTTTAGACTACTCAATTGCGAAATAGATCTTAGTGTTGCTTAAAATACATCAAGAAGTCTTGTAACATAGTCTTGTGATGTGTCGACTCTTATAGCTTTTCTTGGTTCTGTATTGTGAGATATTTTATGTATTCAGTTGTTTCATGTTAATTGTACTTGCATGTTATGAAGTGTTATAAAGTCCTAGCTACTTGTTTACAATGTATTGAGGTGTACTTGATAGTGTTGTAATGTGTTGTGAACATCAATGGGATCGGTTAATGTGTATTTCTTTCGTATATATATCTAGGTTACCAAATTGGTAGGTTTTCAAGCCAATTCTAGGTACGATTAATCCCAAAATTGGAATCTAGTTTGAATCATCTGTAAATTTGAATAGGGTTCAAATTTTCACCTTTGGAACATTTGGAATCATCACCCAATGAACCTAGACAATTCTAGGGGCACAATATGCAATTCAAACATGATTCCAAACTCCGGAAATGATTTGAAAGCATTTTTGTTTGACTTCGATTCTTTGACCCCCATAAAACTCTAAACGACAACATTGTTTTCTGGCTCCTGGGTTTCAAATTCTGCAGAAAGAAAGAATAGTGATGAACAATTAAAAACACGACAGATTTCTTCCGTAGCAATAGCCAACAAACATAGGGAAAATGGCAAATGCATCTCTGCCTAGATTGTTTCACTTGAGTTTTAAGTTAAAAGAAGTATTGAAGGAATCTCTACCCAACGTGATTTCATAGTGGTGTGACTATCTCATAGTCCTACTAAGGAATTTTTGGTGCTATGCCAACCTTTTGTTATTTATCAATCCAAACTAGCTACGAAGGATGTGAGGCTTAATTTAAATTTGGGTAATATTAATATAAACATTAAGATTTATAATTCATTTATATTATAATATTTTAGTTTTATGAATAGATTAACATTAATATTATCATTAAATTATAGTAAAATATGTATATTTACTATTTAGTTCAATATATTAGCCTATTAAATAAATTAATATTAATTTATGAACATTTTAGCTTTTTTTTTTGGGTAAACGCTTTTGATCCGAAGCTATGAACCAGTGAGGTCACAAACGGGGGACCTCATCCCAACATAACACTCGACAATTACACCCCAATGGGGTTTGACCCTTGATAGCAAGAACAACAACACAACTTAACCATCACACCATGCCACTACTGGCAAACATTTTAGCATATTAATATTATTTACTTATATTATATTATTTAAATAACTATTATATATATATATATTTGTACAGAAATAACCAAAATGTACCCAACCCCCTAAGAAAATTTGTTGTACCGGCATACTGTACCTCTATACTCCTTTTAAATTTGGTAACTTAGATATATATCTATGTGAAATTAAACAAGGAAAGAATCTAAGTCAGTTAATCTTGATAGATTGTTACATATTGCTTCATGGTCATTCAGTTACCTATTTATCCACTTCAAGCCAAGTTGATGGTTAGAGAGGATGGGAATCCTTCAATGTGTGGATTCATAAGTCTTCCTCATATGTAGTTGGATCTTGGATGAAGTTGTACGTCACTTGGACAAGTTCTATGTTGTACATGGATATTGAATTATTGAACTTGACAACTATAGTACATGCGGTGGAATTGTGCATGTTGTGTATGCATATCATTGTACATTCTTTGTAGGTTGTAGTATTGACCCTAATGTAATATTTGATCTTGTTGTATGTAATGTCCCCTTTTGGGATTTTCCATAATTCTTGCCTTGATTTTCTGAAGATATCCTTTATGATGGTTTGCTGTTCAAACTATATTCTTTTCTCCTTTTCCTGATCAATCATAAGATAAAAACATTCATAAATCTATTCATTTTTATATAAAATAATCACAATTACTTATAACCTTTAATAATTGCAACAAGCATCATTAGTGCATAATGCTATAATGCATATATATATATATATATATATATATATATATATATATATATATATATATATAATTTTACTCATATCCATTAGTATTCATATATATATGTTTATATAATTATTATTTTCTTATTCATATATATATTATTTATTCATTATAAAATTTATCTATATCTATGCATATATACTTGTATTCCTATTAGATAATATATATATATATTAAATGACTATATTCCAATGCATAACAATCATTGTTGCTGTTGTTCTGAATTGCAAATCCTATTTATCCATGTCTTTCTTCCCACCTTCCTTATTTTCCTTCCTTCTATTTATATCATTCAAGGTAGGTGACTCATGGGGGGACTATATTGTTTGCTGAAAGAGGTGACTTTTCACAAAATATATCCCTTTGTTAGATTTAATGGCTGCCTTTAAAGGCTTATTATCTATTTTTGAAAATAATATATTATTACTAATAATTATGACATTTCAGATTATATACTTATTTTATTATTTTATTTTGATGTTTTATTGAATCTATTTTAACATTAAGGTATAATAATAAAACCAATTTGCTAATATCTTATTATTATTTTATTCTAATGTATTACAATCTTTGATATGCAATATTTAGAATGTAATAACAATAATTTGCTTATATATAATTATTATATTTGTCATTTCATATTTATATATTTTTATATTGATATGGTACACATTTATTTTATATTTAATAGTTACAATATTAATTGATGTTTATGTTTTATATTAATTATATATGTATATTTTTAATAATGTTTATAATATTTAAATTATTAACTTGTTTATATTATATTATAATTACAATATTATTATTTAATTATTCTATACATTTTATATAATAATATTATATTTTATCTCTATATTGATATGTGTATTTTTCTTTAACATGTTATTGCATATCTAAAGATATAAATATATTAAGCGTATACATATCTCAGATGCCCCTTTGTGATGGGGACATCACAAGTTTCCCCCGCTTGAATTTGCTTGTCCTCAAGCAAAACGTCTTAGTTTCTTCTAGGATTTTTTCTCCTAATCTATCACCAACGTTACCAAAGTTAAGTCATGTTTATATATATAATTCAATGTTCTATAATGATTACTCTATTTGAATGCAAATATATTAAATGTATACTTATCTCAGATATTCTTGTCCTCAAGCGATTCCTTCTTGGCGTCCTTGTCCTATCTTGGAAGAAGATCGCAACTCTTTGTTACACTTAATCTCCTTCCAAGCCTTCTGGATACCTCAACTGTGAGTCTATCCAGCCTAATCCTGGAAGAAGACCATAACCTTGTTACCCTTAGTCTCCTTCCAGGCCTTCTGGATACCTTTCGCTAAGTCTATCCAACCTTATAATCTTGGGAAAAGATTGTAACCTTGTTACTCTTAATCTCTTCCCAGGCCTTCTAGGTACCCCCTTTTCTTTTTTCTTAAAATTACCCAGCCTGAATCCCGGAAGCAAGCCTTTCACTTATCGGGCCTTATGGACACCCTATTTTGGTGTATCCATCCTTAAGATCCTTGAAGGAACCTTGGTCCTGTCTAGGCCTTATGGATACCCTATTTGAGTATATCCATCCTTATGTAAATTATCTTCATGGGATGCTTATGAGCCAGAACAATGTCTTATTAACTTATTTTAAAGATATTACATACGATAGTCTATTTTTCTTTGTTCTAGTCAAGGCTCATTATGTCTTACCCTTCTTGAGTTTGTCTATCTTTGAAAGCCTTAATAGTTTCTTCCCTTTTCCATGTAGAATCTTCTTTAGGGAGTCCTCTCCATTTGATTAGAAACTCGATAATGATCATGTTCCTTAATTTCCTTTCTCTGGTGTCTATGATGAATTTTGGTTCTAAAGTAAGTTGCCCTTCCTCATCTAGTGGAGGTAACTCAATTAGCTCAAGCACACAAGCAAGTAGCTCAAGCAAGCAACCAAGCAATTCAAGCACATAGGCAAGTAGCTTAAGCACATAGGCAAGTAGCTCAAGTAGACAAGCAAGTAGCTCAAGCATGCAAGCAAGTAGCTCCAGCAAGTATGCAACTAGCTCAAGTAGACAGGTAGGTAGCTCAAGAACACAAGCAACCAGCTCAACCAACTCAAGCAAGTAGGCAAGTAGCTTAAGTAGACAAGCAAGTAACTCAAGCATACAAGCAACCAGCTCAAGCAAGTAGGCAATCAGCTCAAGCAAGCAAGCAACTAGCTCAAGCAAATAGGCAATCAGCTCAAGCAAGTAGGCAACTAGCTCAAGCATGTAAGCAAGTAGCTCAAGCAAGCAAGCAACTAGCTCAAGCACACACAAGATGGCAGCAAAAAAATGCTCTGATACCACTGTAATGTCCCCTATTGGGATTTTCCATAATTCATGCCCTGATTTTCTGAAGATATCCTTTATGATGGTTTAGTGTTCAAACTATATTCTTTTCTCCTTTTCATGATCAATCATAAGATAAAAACATTCATAAATCTATTCATTTTTATATAAAATAATCACAATTACTTATAAGGTTTAATAATTGCAACAAGCATCATTAGTGCATAATGGTATAATGCATATATATATAAATATAAAATTATTCTTTTACTTATATCCATTAGTATTCATATATTGCATATTATTCATTATAAAATTTATCTATATCTATGCATATATACTTGTATGCCTATTAGATAATATATATATATATATATATATATATATATATTAAATGACTATATTCCAATGCATAACAATCATTGTTGCTGCTGTTCTGAATCGTAGATCCTATTTATTCATGTCCTTCTTCCCCCCTTCCTTATTTTCCTTCCTTTTATTTATACCATTCAAGGTAGGTGACTCATGGGGGGAATGTATTGTTTGGTGAAAGAGGTGACTTTTCACAAAATATATCCCTTTCTTAGATTTAATTGTTGTCTTTAAAGGCTTATTATCTATTTTTGAAAATAACATATTATTACTAATAATTATGATATTTCAGATTATATACTTATTTTATTATATTATTTTAATGTTTTATTGAACATATTTTAACATTAAAATATAATAATAAAACCAATTTGTTAATATCTTATTATTATTTTATTCTAATGTATTAAAATCTTTGATGTCCAATGATTATAATATTTATTTACTATTATTAATTTTTCATATTTAGTTATTTAATACTAGAATGTAATAACAATAATTTGCCTATATACTATTATTATATTTGTCATTTTGTCGTGTTTCTTAGATCAGATTAGACAATAAAGAACTCAATAGAATTGCAACATATAAGACAATGAACACAACAAGATACCCTGGGAAAACCCTCCTCTTGAGGGAGAAAAACCTAGCAAATGATCTCTTCTATAATGTAGAACAACTAGCAGAAATCTGCTTACAACTCAGGCCCAGCAATGGCCAATAAAGAATGTAATGAGGTCGCACCTCTCCTAGATACACAAGATACAAATGAATATCTTCTTCCTTGAAATCAGACTGCTGCTGCAAATGCGAATTCTGCTCTTAATGATAAATGCGAACTTGCTTGATGGAATGATTTACAATGCCAAAGTGACCTTGTATATATACAACATAGGCGCCTCTTCATTTAGGTCGGCCTTTACATAATAAATAATAAACAATTAACAGTCTTAAGGTCGGCTCAAGGTTAAGACAAGAATAGGCGAACTTATAAGGGTCGGCCCTTTAGCAAATAAAATGTTTGATATAAATTAAATAGCCAAGAGGCTATTCATTTAATTTATCTTTTCTTCTTGGGAAGTGCAGACCGAAGCTGTCATAACATCAACACTCCCTCTCAGCTAGGGATGAACTTCCATCTGCACAAGACACATCATATTAGAATGAAAACAAAATAGAATATCACCTCAACGTGATATTAACCATTATGGCTACTTCCATAGATGGTATAAAGTCATCACGGATTCCCTCACGTGATGTTGTCATGGAATCACACACATGACATCCACCATAGCTTCTCCCAAAGGGTGGAAACAAGGGCTTTCACCTCAAATCTCTCTCAATAGAGAATTGCATTATCAAGGGCTTACACCTCAACTCTCTCTCAGCAGAGAATTGCATTATCAAGGGCTTGCACCTCAACTCTCTCAGCAGAGAATTGCATTATCAAGGGCTTGCACCTCAACTCTCTCTCAGCAGAGAATTGCATTATCAATCAAGGATCACTGATTACTAAGACTCTTTTCTCAGTCAAGACTGCATTCTCCACCATACCAAGTTTCTCTCGGAAGTACACAAACTTAATCTTGGCGAGAGGCTTGGTGAGAATGTCTGCCGTTTGCTCTTCAGTGCCGATATACCTCAACTGTATAGCTTTCCTTTGCACCATATCTCTAATATAGTGGTACTTGATCTCAACATGTTTTGTTCTGTCATGAAACACAGGATTGACAGAAAGCTTCACACAGCTTTGATTATCACAGTGTATAATAGTAGGCTCCATTGATTGTTCAAACAATCCTGCAAGGAGCTTACGAAGCCACACTGCCTCACGAGCTGCCACACAAACTGCAATATACTCTGCTTCAGTTGAACTCAAGGCCACTGAAAACTGTTTCCTGCTGCACTAGGAGATCATACCAGTCCCCAAACTGAAGCAACAACCAGAAGTACTCTTCCGATCTAAGACACATCCTGCCCAATCAGAATCAGTAAAACCATGCAGCTCCAAGTCCACAATTGAAGAATATCTCAACCCATATCCAATTGTGCCACATAAGTATCTCAGGATATGTTTAGCTGCTACAAGATGTGTAAGCTTGTTTTGTCTTCACACATAACCTGTTATGCACTTACCACCGTAGATAGCAAATATCGTGTCTAATAGTGTTAACTAGATACATCAACGAACCAATCAACTGTCTATACATCGTAGAATCCACTGGTTCTGAACTAGCTGCAACTTCTTTCAACTTATCTAGATTAGTCTCCATGGGTGTAGAAATAGGTTTGCAGTCAATCATACCAAACCTTTTGAGAATGTGAATAGTATACTTGCCTTGACTTAGAATCATCTCATCTAGCTTTTTCCAAACTTCTAAGCCAAGAAAGTAATGTATAAGACCTAGATTCTTCATCTCAAACTCTGAAGCTAATTCCTTCTTGCATTTTAGAATTAGATGTTCTTCACCAGTAATGATCAAGTCATCAACATATAAAACCAAAATTAATGTTTCACCATTTACTACTTTGAAGTAGAGGTTAGAATTTGCATCATTCTTTGAGAAACCCAGACTTGAAAGATACTGATCAATTCTTTCATACCAAGCACGAGGAGCTTGTTTAAGACCATACAAGGCCTTCTTCAGCTTGCAGACATGAGACTCTTTCCCATGCACCTCAAATCCTTCTGGTTGCTCAATGTAAACCTCCTCTTCTATTATGCCATTCAGAAAAGCTGTCTTTACATCCATTTGGTGAATCTTCCATCCTCTAGATGCGGCAATAGCGATGATGGTTCTAACAGACGTGTAACGAGCCACAGGAGCAAAAGTTTCTTCATAGTCAACTCCCTCTTTTTGTGAGAACCCCCTAGCCACAAATCTAGCCTTGTGTTTCTCAATGCTCCCATCAGCTGCATGCTTGATCTTGAAGAGCCACTTAGAAGACACCACAGATTTGTCTTTGGGTCTAGGAACTATATCCCAAACATCATTCTTAAGTATAGACTGATATTCCTCAAGCATGGCATCCTTCCATACTTGATGACTAGAAGCTTCTTCAACATTTGAAGGCTCTGACTCAATAATTTGACTCATCAAGGCAACATAACTAGAGAACTTGTGAGGTCTCTTGCTTTCTCTGAAGGCTCCTCTTGGAGTTGCAAACCTTTCTGCTTCCTGCATTGTCCTGCGAGCCCAAAGAGGTCTTTTCTTTCCAATCACAATGTCTAGAGGCCCATCAGTAGGATCCAAAGGCTCAGCTGGATCAATATCTTCTTTAGGTTCTGTATCCTCCTTCAGATTCTCTGGGATATGGTCAACTTCCATATCTTGAGGAGGTTCTTCTTCATCGACCTCCATCGGAGTGCCTTTGGACTTTCTATAAGCAACATCTTCCTCAAATGTGACGTCTCTACTAATCTCAATAGACTTCTGTCCTGGAATGTAGATCCTGTAAGCTTTTGATGTCTCACTGTAGCCTACAAGAATTCCTTTCTTCCCAGAAGGTTCTAGCTTTGTTCTCTTTTCCTTTGGAATATGAACATAGACTGGACAGCCAAAGATCCTCAAATGACTAACTTCAGGCTTCACGCCTGAGAATGCTTCTTCAGGAGTTTTATTCTCTAAGATCCTGTGGGGACTCCTGTTTTGAACATAGACAGCTGTTCTTGATGCTTCAGCCCAAAGAGAGATTTGTAAGTCTTGATCATGGATCATAGCTTTCACTACTTCCACAATAGACCTATTCTTCCTTTCAACAATACCATTTTGTTGTGGATTATAGGGAACACTGAACTCCCTCTTAATCCCTGCTTCAATACAAAAGTCTCGAAATGTGCCAGAAGTGTATTCTCCACCATTATCAGATCTCAATACTTTGATCCTCTTCCCAGACAGATTTTCAATCTGTGCTTTGAATTCTCTGAATCTTTCTAATACTTCTTTGATTCTTTAGATCTCAAGAAATAGATCCAAGTCTTTCTAGAGTAATCATCAATGAAAATAATATAATACAAGAAACCACTAGATGATGCAATAGACATTGGACCACACAAATCAGAATGAATGAGATCAAGAATACATTTAGATCTACTTTCACTGGAATGAAACTTACCTTTTGTGTTCTTGCCTAGGGCACATCCCTTGCATGTACCTTCATGTTCTTGATCGAATTTCGAAAGACCGGTGACCATCTTCTTCATGATAGGTAGAGCACGAAAGTGAATGTGAGCCAATCTTCGATGCCAAAGATCACACATGCTGGTACTGTTATGCACAAGTGCTTGAAGAGGACGAGTGCACAGCGTGTAGAGACATTCATGTCTAACTCCAATCACTTGAGCAGTTTTGAAGCTGGAGTTCTTTGCCCATATAAGAACTTTCCCTTTAGAGAAGGCAACTTGATAACCCTTGTCTTCTAATGCTGAAATTGAAACAAGGTTCCTCTTTATCCCTGGTACGAACAGTACATCATTCAACTCCAAAGAAATTCCAGAATCCAAGTGAAGAGTGGAATTTCCAATCCCTTTTACAGAATATCTAGCATCATCTCCAATAACAACTTGATCACTAGAGTTGCTTTCCATTAAGTTTGAAAGGTGACTTCTGAATCCGGTGATGTGCCTAGAAGCACCACTGTCAATCAACCAAGTGTTAGAGTCAGTAGAAACATTGCTAGACAAGGCTGAATAAAATAGATAATCACTGGAGTCCTTTTGTGGAGTGACTTCTTCAACATCTGCAGTGGCAACTTGAAGCTTAGGTCGTTGAGGGCACACCCTCGCAAAGTGACCATACTTATCACAACGAAAACATTGAATCTTGGACATGTCTCGTTTTCTTTTGTAGTAGGAGCATCATCATTTCCATCTTCTTGATTCCTTTTGAAGAATCCTTTCTTAAAGCCTTTTCCTTTGTTTGATGAATGAGAGGCAAGAACTTGTAATTCTTCATTCTTTGAGCTTTGACCAATTCCTCTTGCTGTTAGTCTTGACTCCTTTTGAATGCAGTCAATCCTTAATCAATCAAACTTGGGAAGTTCAGATCTTGCACTGATTCCTTGAATGAATGCCTCCCATGAAAGCGGAAGACCATTGAGAGCAAGCATAGTCAGTTCTTTATCATCAATCATGTGACCAATAGTGGAGAGCTGATCTTTTATCTCTGAAATCCTCATGAAGTATGTAATAACAGATTCTCCTTTCGCCATTTTCACATGATGAAGTTGTTGCTTCAGTGCAAGGGCTCGACTGGTGTTGTTGATTTCGTACATCTCTTCCAAGGTTGTAAACATCTCTCTTGCTGTATCCAACTTGAAGACAATTGGTACAATATGATCCTTGACGGAATCAACCAATACTTTCTTTGCCCTAGTGTCTTTCTTTCTCCATTGCAGCTTCTCTTCTTCCCCCTCAGGTTCAGGAACTTTTGTTTTCACAAACTCAGCCAAATCATTCTCTTCCAAAGTTAGCATGAACCTGAACCTCCATGATGTTTAGTTTGAGATCCCTTCGAGTCTATCCTCGATTTTCAGACCGTTCACCATCTTGAGAAATTTAGAAGATAGACTGAAAAGGAATAAAGTGAGTGTTGCAAACTAAATCTGATCACGATCTTTTTCACACCCGCTCTGATACCATGTTAGTGTTTCTTAAATCAGATTAGATAATCAATTGTACAAAAGAAATGCAACACATAAGACAATGAACACAACAAGATACCCTGGGAAAACCCTCCTCTTGAGGGAGAAAAACCCAGCAAATGCTTCTCTTATATATATAAGAATATAGTGACAGAAATCTGCTTACAACACAGCCCGACAATGGCTAATGATTTCGCACTTTCCTTAATGCTTAGATACAAATAGATCTGCTCTTCCTTGAACTCAGTCTGCTGCTACAGGAATGATGATCTGCTGCTGAAGTATGAACTTCTTCTAGGAATGCGATTTATGATAATTGAACTTGATTTCTGTTCTTCCTTGTATATGCGAATTTCTGCTCTTGATCATAATAGCGAACTTTCTCTTGCTTCGAATTGTCTTCAATAACCAAATGACATTGTATATATATGTCACATAGGCGCCTCTTCATTTGGGTCGGCCTTTACAATAATAATAATAAACAATTAAATATTATTTAGGTCGGCCATTCAATAATTCATTTGTATGAAACACTATAGGGTCGGCCCTTTGCTTTGGTTGATATTTAATTTATTTCTTTCTTGGGAAGTGCAGACCGACGCTGTAATAACATCAACAATAACATGCATACGATACATTTCACATGGCAACCATACCATCAATGCATAAAATAACATAGCATGATAATAGATCATCACATCTCCTACAAATCATGTATCGCTAGCATGACACATGATATGAAATGCATAATCAGCCATCATAACCAAATCTATTAATGAAAACAGTGAGGCTGAAACATCGATAAGCACTCAAAGCAACTTACACCAGCATGACCTCTGCATCCCATGATACATAGTCGGAAGTACAATGCTGATAATGGCCAACTCAAGGCACAAATGTGTGGGCATTACATTTCCTTTGATGCTCCTACTTGGATCCTTCCTTTGAAGGTGACATCTATAAACAGTGCATCGAACTAACATGGACCTCCCCTACTTTGCCACTCAACCTGAAGCTTGCTTTTCTTGTAGAACATTTCTTATAGGTAGAAGATGGTATCTAATGTTTTCCTCAATATTTGTAGCATCATTTGTCACATGGCTTGAGGTTTTCCCTTGGTAAATAGAGTGAGGTGGATCATTGTATTCTTAGCCAAGGCCAGATTTGTCATTTTTCTCACTCCAGGAGGTGGAGACCAAGGAGCATTTCATCTTCAAATGCCCCATTTACTATGAGACTTGGGGGAGATATTATTGCATTTACAAGGATTTAGGAAACAATATTTTTTACTTTCTTTAGATATTTGGACCAACTGTGCTTATCCATTTATCTCCTAGAGGAAGTCATCCTTTGGCATAGATCCTTACAAGGGACACAAGTAGACTTGTGAAACGATGTGTTATAATTTCTACCTCAACATGTTCCCCCTCATCACCATGGTTCTACTTTTTCTCAGTGGGATAGTGTAGGTTATTCCAAACGGCATAGGTCTACTCCTCTTTGGCCATCCTCCCAACCTTGGGGACATATGCATATTATGAGCTTCTTGACTATTATGGGAGTTACTTTGGCATTGGATGTTAGGTGTGTTTCTAAGGGGAGTGCCTTGCCTTAGTTTGGCCCTCCCGACCTTTGGTATTCCCCTATGAGCACTATTAGATCTTGTAACAGTCCTTCATAGTAATTGATGATGATGCCAGTGACTGCTACATTTCTAGCCATACTATGATACTCAATGAGATCTTCGTTTCTCTCCAATACTCCCCAGGTTATGTTCTTTGGGGTTCTTGTTCCCTGTACTTGGCTATTTGTATTGGTTTCTTGACCACCTATGTTGGTGGTTCCATGCTGGTTTGTATTTTGTTTTTGGGTCTTACCATTTGTGGGGCTTCTCTAGGATTCTCCTCCTAAAACTTTCTTTGTAAACTAATGTATTGACCTATTTTTGGTCATCTGTGGGAATTAATATAATTTCTGTCTTCTAACTTGAGAACATAAAGATAGATTTTCCTTAAAGTTTGTGTATACCACACACCCAAAGAAATCCCGTCAGTTCTAGTTCTGTTTCTTTTTTTCCTTGTGAAGGAATATATCGTTTTCCCCCACTCTTCAAAATGGAGCTTCCCCTACAAATTTGAAGAAAAGTTTGACTTTATACTCTGTTCTGTTTTCTGTTGTAACACAAAACACTAATACAGCATTCATTTCAAAAGGAAAGGAAAGAGAAAAAACTCTTAGGCTGGAACAGCAAATTCATGTACTCCAAGGATGGAACTACACCTCTACCATCTTCTGGGAGAGTGAGGCCTGCAATTTTGTTCTGAAGAGGAAATTTGTGATGAATACCAAGAAGGTATAAGTCTGATTTCCCCTTAAAGAACCTACTGTTATGCTGAAATATGTATCAGTCATTCATGGTACTAATGATTCTTGAATGGCTTATAATAACTCTTGATATGATTCTTCCACCCTCTGCATTCTTTGGGTTGAATAGGTACGGAAAACACTTCATTTTATTGTTCTTAAAATTGGCTTCTTCGGAATCCCCATGTAGGAGTCTCTATTTTATTTTATTATGCTAAGTTGAGCACCTTTTTTCTTTGTTATTATTATGTTTATTTGAGCACCCTGTTTGTTGGGGTTTATATTATATCAAATAACATGATAATTACATCAGAGTAACATTATATAATGTGGACGCTTTGTCCTAAAGAAACCAGAAAAGGTAAATTAAAAATTTTGAGCATGTGCTCCACGAGGCAGATACAGGTTCTGCATAAATACATGAACTTCCCTAAGGTGAGCAGGTAACTGCCCTCATATAAAGTAGCCTTACATCATGTCTTTCATAGGAAAATCACGATGGGCAGCCAAATTGTATGGCAAAGAGCTCTGGAAGTATCTCTGGTCCAGATGTCTTGAAAAAAATTACCTTATAAGGAAAGGTGGGAGAAGAATAAATAGTTCATAGTTCAATTCAACCTGTAACCATTCCCAACAACTCTGCAAAAATGTACCTCCAGACTCCAACCTAGGACGTGTAAATAATCTGTTATAGTTAAATCAAATTTGTTGAATCAATAATCTGCTACAGCTATACCAAATTTGTAGAGTCTTGGTTTGACTCTCAAACACTGGTGAATAACCAATGCCCCCAGAGATAATGTATTTTTTCAGAAACCCTTCAGTTTCAAATAGTCTGGCAATGCCTTAGACATTGTGTTTCATGATCACTTAACCCTCATTGCCTCTTCAGTACTGGAGCAATAACAGAAATGTGCCTCACAGAACCATATATATATTGTCACCTAATTGTATGAAGATCTTCTGTTGCTCCACCTCCAATCTATGAAATAAGGCCCTGCTCATCATGGCTGTCATTTGAAAAGGCATCTTTCAGGTTTTATTTTGTAGAGCTGCTAATGGGCTGGATTGTCTGCTGGTTACCTACTTAACCTTACTGCTGAATGAAAAGGACACCAAGTGTCTCATGGTACAGCTCATAATTCCAAAGAGCATCCCCAAAAAATAGTCCTCTTCTTGCCAATCTTTTGCTGACAAACAAAGGGAAGAGGCCTAACTTCCCACTTCAAATGAAATGCCCATATAAGCCTTTGTATTGTCCCAAGCATCACTTGACAAGTCTTAATGTGATTGGCCCTTTCCTTTATTAAGCATTAATTTATAAGTTAAAAATTACATTTTCAGTAAGGGCCTTGGAGATTTTCTTTACTTTAACTACTGCTGAAAGCTTGGACAGTATAACATACCTGGAAATTCAGTATGTTTGTGTAACTCGTCTTTTGTTTGATTCCCTCTTTTTTTATCTAGTGTGATTTTTGATGCAACTGTTAAATTAAAAAATAACAGGTTACATGTGGTGCTGAGCTGGCTCTTTTATTTGTGGAGACTCTCATAAAAGCTAAAATACCATACACACGGGAAACACTTGGTTAGTATAATCCCAGCGTGAGGGCATTTTTGAATTTTTTTTTGCTTATATAAGCTACAAAAAGCTGTATGTGATGTGATACTATTTAGAAAAACAGAGAAATTGCTTAAGATTTCATATTTATGACACATTTTTTAATTATATAAGGTTGGGTGGGTCTGTACTATACCATGATTGCAATGAGAAATTCATCAAATCAGTTCAACTGGGGAATGAAATCCATCAACATGTAAACTGTTCATATGAGGAAAATTTTGGTTCTGCATGGTATGCTAACATCAGTACAATTCTTTTTAAAGATATCACTTTCCAAATTATAGAATTGCATTTTTCATCTCGAAACCTGCAGATATCTATAGGAAAAGAGAAATTTGAATTATTGGGAAGCTGTATTATATGCAGTTTGATGGGAAGAATTCTGCTATCTTAGTTGAAGCATTTTATCAAATGTGTTGCCCATTTCATTAAGCAGAGTGTCAAGGATCTATTACTAGCATCTTGGGGGTATCCATTGCCTGCCTGCTTGAGGAATCTATATCCTTGGATGAATTGCCAGTTTGTTGTGTATGATTCTATTGCGTAATTGCAAATGTCTTGAATTTGGAAGATACAAGTTTCTAAACTTAAATGTTGCTTGCTTGAGAGGGTAATGCAATGTCCCCTTTCTGAGGAGTAGCCGGAAGTGTCTGTTAGCCTATACTGTTCCCATAGGCTAGTGTCAAAATTTAAGTGAATGAATTAAATTAATTATTTAAAGTTGTCCAATAAAGTGATATTTTATGGATAACTTTATTTTAATTAATTCGATAAAGTGACTTAAGTAAAAATTAAAGGGAAATGTTAAAGTCACTTTATTAATGTGCTTTAATGAAATATTTAAAAGCGGGAATTTAAAAAGTAATTTGAGAAAGTTCTAGGGGAAAATATAAAAGTAAAATTGTTAGTTCATTTGCTCATGCGTGATTATTTTCTCTATTGTGGATTTTGAGAGCTTCTTGTGGAGCAAAACCCTAGGATGGAAACCTAAGGGAAATCAGTTTCAGTAGTGGAAAACCTATGCTAGCTGGTTACAGGTGGAGTCACACAGATTTCGCATTTGGATTCAGCGACTAGGGAGTTTCGAAATTTGAAAAGTCTTGTACCGAGGCGAATTTCAGAGTTATATGGTATTTGCAAAGGTGGAAATAGAAAATATTTTCAATTTATTTGCTGCATTCATTATAGCTGTAACCCTTGTTGATGTTGCAGCGTTAGGACGTCACTTCTAGCCGTGACTTGAAGAAACAAATTTCATGTAGCCTTATCGGCTATGAAATTTATTGAGGTTGATATTGATGAAGAAGTGCCTCTCTTAAGAAACGATATAATAACTAATTATTGATAAATAATTAATGTTGGCCGACTTTACTTATTCGC
>CM021107.1:222330231-222559683 GCA_007115665.2 Sequoiadendron giganteum | reverse complement strand
GATTCCCATGGTCAAAAATGTTTTAGCAATTGGTAGCGTCAGATTGTTGGCTCGTCGAAGTCAAAGGCAGGCCTCGACGGAAGCAGAAGCAAGCAAAAGTTGAAAAACAAAGAAAACATTCTAACTCTGGGATGTCTAGGAGCCCTTGTCCAGTCAAAGCTCCTCGCATTTCATGCCTTAGCCATTTTTTCAGCTTCCGCCATTCGTTGATCAAATACGCTTCTCCACGTGCATGCTTTTTCGCAACTACAAAGGAGGAATTCACTGTTGCACGTGCAGATGGACTCAAATTTTTGCATACAAAGATTATATCTTCACGGATAGACTTCAAAATTTTAAGGCTTTGTGAAGAAAGCGTTTTTTCATCTACAAACTCCATTTAAAAAGGCTTTTGGCATTTATTCTTCATATTTTGCAGGTTGGCATCAAGTGGAATAAAGATAAAATTTTCTTCTCATAAAGATTTGGAGGCTCAAACGGAATGCTTTTTCAGTGTTCTTCATGGATTTGGGATTGGGAAGCACAGAGGCACACTTTTTCATGGTCCAATCTTCTAGGGCATCGCATTTCAGAAACAGGTGGTTAGCTTTTTCAGTTTTCATCGATCTAGATCCATCTACTTTTTGCTCCTCTTGAAGATTGGGAAAGTTTATATTTCCAAAAATCTGCTTTTTCGATGCTTCAGAATGTGATTGTCTACAAAACCCAAACCTCAGCTTTTTCCTGGGAATCTGCTTTTTGGAGAAAAATCAGCAACTTATTTTCAGCAGTTTGCGCAAAACTTTTCCGAACATAGGTGTGTTCACAATCAAAATTCAAGTTTTTAAACATGCAATATTCTCCCAACTTTTTAGCGGATATAGTTTCCCAAAATTATCATGTTTGAAGTCACTTGTTGGGGCAGCGATGTTTTCCAAGAACAAAACTCAAAAAACAACGGTTAACTTGATGCCTTTTCCAAGTTAAACTTACTATTCTCATTCATGCTTATCTATTCTTTGTGAAATAGGAAAAAAACAAATGTATAGTTGAAAATTAACTTGCTTTTAGCGGGTGCTTAGTTGTCTTGTGTTAGTTTTAGAAATAAAGCTTGCGAGTTGGCAAGTCTAGTCATCTTAAAGCAAGGAGATTTTAGGGTTCCCTACTCCTTGTTTGTGTATAAATAAGGGCAGCCTTGCCCATTATTTTTCAACTGTTATTGTGATAACAAATTGCTGAACCTACTTTTGCTGCAACTTTGTTATTCAGTGTTTGTTCACTTTGTGTAAGAGCAAATTTGCAAGCCTACCTTTGCTGCAAATTATTGTTCAATTAATGTTCAATTTGTGTCAAGTGTAATCTGGTTTGATCGCTAAACTACAAGCCTGTCATTGCTACAAATCTGCTGTCCCAGAAGTGTAATTGTTGTTGGAAATTTGAGGAAGGAAACCTCATGCCTACTTTGCTCTGATCTATTGTCTCAATCTCTTTCAGTATTTTGTTTTATGTGTTTTTCTTATATAATCTTTATTTCAGCTTACATCTTATAAGTACAATGAGTCTTCGTGTGTGATCTCGAAGTGAGTTTATTTAAGCTCCTTTGTTAATCAAATCATTCCCCGTTTACTTCTGATTCTCAAGCTTTGAGTTTACTTGAGTTGTCAAAAGCGTCTTTAGTTTAGGCCTAGTTGTAGTTGAAGTTCTAGAAAATAGAAATTTTCAGCTATGACGCGAAGTGTTTTATAACTTTGTGCTCTTAGCTGAGAACAAAAAGATTGGCAATAGTTTAAGTATTCCTTTTTTAAGCATCATCAGCAAAGAGGGAGCTTCCCCTGCTAATTTGAAGAGCAATTCAACTACGCATAGTTGTTTGTTTCTAATCCACATTCCAAAGGTGCAAATTGAAATGCCAACAAAGTAAAGGATAAAAGGTCCACAAGTTGTTTATGCATTGAACATGTTCATCTATCATTATGTGCTAAGAGATTTTTTGTACCAAAGACATATGGTCTAATTCTAAGCACGCATTTTGGTCCTACTTGTTGAGGTAGTGTACTATGTGGGTGGTATAGTTTGTTGTCATTCTTATGTGAGAGAATTGTAGACTTCTTATCCAAGTGAGTTTTAGACTACTCAATTGCGAAATAGATCTTAGTGTTGCTTAAAATACATCAAGAAGTCTTGTAACATAGTCTTGTGATGTGTCGACTCTTATAGCTTTTCTTGGTTCTGTATTGTGAGATATTTTATGTATTCAGTTGTTTCATGTTAATTGTACTTGCATGTTATGAAGTGTTATAAAGTCCTAGCTACTTGTTTACAATGTATTGAGGTGTACTTGATAGTGTTGTAATGTGTTGTGAACATCAATGGGATCGGTTAATGTGTATTTCTTTCGTATATATATCTAGGTTACCAAATTGGTAGGTTTTCAAGCCAATTCTAGGTACGATTAATCCCAAAATTGGAATCTAGTTTGAATCATCTGTAAATTTGAATAGGGTTCAAATTTTCACCTTTGGAACATTTGGAATCATCACCCAATGAACCTAGACAATTCTAGGGGCACAATATGCAATTCAAACATGATTCCAAACTCCGGAAATGATTTGAAAGCATTTTTGTTTGACTTCGATTCTTTGACCCCCATAAAACTCTAAACGACAACATTGTTTTCTGGCTCCTGGGTTTCAAATTCTGCAGAAAGAAAGAATAGTGATGAACAATTAAAAACACGACAGATTTCTTCCGTAGCAATAGCCAACAAACATAGGGAAAATGGCAAATGCATCTCTGCCTAGATTGTTTCACTTGAGTTTTAAGTTAAAAGAAGTATTGAAGGAATCTCTACCCAACGTGATTTCATAGTGGTGTGACTATCTCATAGTCCTACTAAGGAATTTTTGGTGCTATGCCAACCTTTTGTTATTTATCAATCCAAACTAGCTACGAAGGATGTGAGGCTTAATTTAAATTTGGGTAATATTAATATAAACATTAAGATTTATAATTCATTTATATTATAATATTTTAGTTTTATGAATAGATTAACATTAATATTATCATTAAATTATAGTAAAATATGTATATTTACTATTTAGTTCAATATATTAGCCTATTAAATAAATTAATATTAATTTATGAACATTTTAGCTTTTTTTTTTGGGTAAACGCTTTTGATCCGAAGCTATGAACCAGTGAGGTCACAAACGGGGGACCTCATCCCAACATAACACTCGACAATTACACCCCAATGGGGTTTGACCCTTGATAGCAAGAACAACAACACAACTTAACCATCACACCATGCCACTACTGGCAAACATTTTAGCATATTAATATTATTTACTTATATTATATTATTTAAATAACTATTATATATATATATATTTGTACAGAAATAACCAAAATGTACCCAACCCCCTAAGAAAATTTGTTGTACCGGCATACTGTACCTCTATACTCCTTTTAAATTTGGTAACTTAGATATATATCTATGTGAAATTAAACAAGGAAAGAATCTAAGTCAGTTAATCTTGATAGATTGTTACATATTGCTTCATGGTCATTCAGTTACCTATTTATCCACTTCAAGCCAAGTTGATGGTTAGAGAGGATGGGAATCCTTCAATGTGTGGATTCATAAGTCTTCCTCATATGTAGTTGGATCTTGGATGAAGTTGTACGTCACTTGGACAAGTTCTATGTTGTACATGGATATTGAATTATTGAACTTGACAACTATAGTACATGCGGTGGAATTGTGCATGTTGTGTATGCATATCATTGTACATTCTTTGTAGGTTGTAGTATTGACCCTAATGTAATATTTGATCTTGTTGTATGTAATGTCCCCTTTTGGGATTTTCCATAATTCTTGCCTTGATTTTCTGAAGATATCCTTTATGATGGTTTGCTGTTCAAACTATATTCTTTTCTCCTTTTCCTGATCAATCATAAGATAAAAACATTCATAAATCTATTCATTTTTATATAAAATAATCACAATTACTTATAACCTTTAATAATTGCAACAAGCATCATTAGTGCATAATGCTATAATGCATATATATATATATATATATATATATATATATATATATATATATATATATATAATTTTACTCATATCCATTAGTATTCATATATATATGTTTATATAATTATTATTTTCTTATTCATATATATATTATTTATTCATTATAAAATTTATCTATATCTATGCATATATACTTGTATTCCTATTAGATAATATATATATATATTAAATGACTATATTCCAATGCATAACAATCATTGTTGCTGTTGTTCTGAATTGCAAATCCTATTTATCCATGTCTTTCTTCCCACCTTCCTTATTTTCCTTCCTTCTATTTATATCATTCAAGGTAGGTGACTCATGGGGGGACTATATTGTTTGCTGAAAGAGGTGACTTTTCACAAAATATATCCCTTTGTTAGATTTAATGGCTGCCTTTAAAGGCTTATTATCTATTTTTGAAAATAATATATTATTACTAATAATTATGACATTTCAGATTATATACTTATTTTATTATTTTATTTTGATGTTTTATTGAATCTATTTTAACATTAAGGTATAATAATAAAACCAATTTGCTAATATCTTATTATTATTTTATTCTAATGTATTACAATCTTTGATATGCAATATTTAGAATGTAATAACAATAATTTGCTTATATATAATTATTATATTTGTCATTTCATATTTATATATTTTTATATTGATATGGTACACATTTATTTTATATTTAATAGTTACAATATTAATTGATGTTTATGTTTTATATTAATTATATATGTATATTTTTAATAATGTTTATAATATTTAAATTATTAACTTGTTTATATTATATTATAATTACAATATTATTATTTAATTATTCTATACATTTTATATAATAATATTATATTTTATCTCTATATTGATATGTGTATTTTTCTTTAACATGTTATTGCATATCTAAAGATATAAATATATTAAGCGTATACATATCTCAGATGCCCCTTTGTGATGGGGACATCACAAGTTTCCCCCGCTTGAATTTGCTTGTCCTCAAGCAAAACGTCTTAGTTTCTTCTAGGATTTTTTCTCCTAATCTATCACCAACGTTACCAAAGTTAAGTCATGTTTATATATATAATTCAATGTTCTATAATGATTACTCTATTTGAATGCAAATATATTAAATGTATACTTATCTCAGATATTCTTGTCCTCAAGCGATTCCTTCTTGGCGTCCTTGTCCTATCTTGGAAGAAGATCGCAACTCTTTGTTACACTTAATCTCCTTCCAAGCCTTCTGGATACCTCAACTGTGAGTCTATCCAGCCTAATCCTGGAAGAAGACCATAACCTTGTTACCCTTAGTCTCCTTCCAGGCCTTCTGGATACCTTTCGCTAAGTCTATCCAACCTTATAATCTTGGGAAAAGATTGTAACCTTGTTACTCTTAATCTCTTCCCAGGCCTTCTAGGTACCCCCTTTTCTTTTTTCTTAAAATTACCCAGCCTGAATCCCGGAAGCAAGCCTTTCACTTATCGGGCCTTATGGACACCCTATTTTGGTGTATCCATCCTTAAGATCCTTGAAGGAACCTTGGTCCTGTCTAGGCCTTATGGATACCCTATTTGAGTATATCCATCCTTATGTAAATTATCTTCATGGGATGCTTATGAGCCAGAACAATGTCTTATTAACTTATTTTAAAGATATTACATACGATAGTCTATTTTTCTTTGTTCTAGTCAAGGCTCATTATGTCTTACCCTTCTTGAGTTTGTCTATCTTTGAAAGCCTTAATAGTTTCTTCCCTTTTCCATGTAGAATCTTCTTTAGGGAGTCCTCTCCATTTGATTAGAAACTCGATAATGATCATGTTCCTTAATTTCCTTTCTCTGGTGTCTATGATGAATTTTGGTTCTAAAGTAAGTTGCCCTTCCTCATCTAGTGGAGGTAACTCAATTAGCTCAAGCACACAAGCAAGTAGCTCAAGCAAGCAACCAAGCAATTCAAGCACATAGGCAAGTAGCTTAAGCACATAGGCAAGTAGCTCAAGTAGACAAGCAAGTAGCTCAAGCATGCAAGCAAGTAGCTCCAGCAAGTATGCAACTAGCTCAAGTAGACAGGTAGGTAGCTCAAGAACACAAGCAACCAGCTCAACCAACTCAAGCAAGTAGGCAAGTAGCTTAAGTAGACAAGCAAGTAACTCAAGCATACAAGCAACCAGCTCAAGCAAGTAGGCAATCAGCTCAAGCAAGCAAGCAACTAGCTCAAGCAAATAGGCAATCAGCTCAAGCAAGTAGGCAACTAGCTCAAGCATGTAAGCAAGTAGCTCAAGCAAGCAAGCAACTAGCTCAAGCACACACAAGATGGCAGCAAAAAAATGCTCTGATACCACTGTAATGTCCCCTATTGGGATTTTCCATAATTCATGCCCTGATTTTCTGAAGATATCCTTTATGATGGTTTAGTGTTCAAACTATATTCTTTTCTCCTTTTCATGATCAATCATAAGATAAAAACATTCATAAATCTATTCATTTTTATATAAAATAATCACAATTACTTATAAGGTTTAATAATTGCAACAAGCATCATTAGTGCATAATGGTATAATGCATATATATATAAATATAAAATTATTCTTTTACTTATATCCATTAGTATTCATATATTGCATATTATTCATTATAAAATTTATCTATATCTATGCATATATACTTGTATGCCTATTAGATAATATATATATATATATATATATATATATATATTAAATGACTATATTCCAATGCATAACAATCATTGTTGCTGCTGTTCTGAATCGTAGATCCTATTTATTCATGTCCTTCTTCCCCCCTTCCTTATTTTCCTTCCTTTTATTTATACCATTCAAGGTAGGTGACTCATGGGGGGAATGTATTGTTTGGTGAAAGAGGTGACTTTTCACAAAATATATCCCTTTCTTAGATTTAATTGTTGTCTTTAAAGGCTTATTATCTATTTTTGAAAATAACATATTATTACTAATAATTATGATATTTCAGATTATATACTTATTTTATTATATTATTTTAATGTTTTATTGAACATATTTTAACATTAAAATATAATAATAAAACCAATTTGTTAATATCTTATTATTATTTTATTCTAATGTATTAAAATCTTTGATGTCCAATGATTATAATATTTATTTACTATTATTAATTTTTCATATTTAGTTATTTAATACTAGAATGTAATAACAATAATTTGCCTATATACTATTATTATATTTGTCATTTTATATTTATATATTTTTATAATGATATGATACACATTTATTTTATATTTAATAGTTACAATATTAATTGATGTTTATGTTTTATATTAATTATATATGTATATTTTTAATAATGTTTATAATATTTAAATTATTAACTTGTTTATATTATATTATAATTACAATATTATTATTTAATTATTCTATACATTTTATATAATATTATTATATTTTATCTCTATATTGATATGTGTATTTTTCTTTAACATGTTATTGTATATCTAAAGATATAAATATATTAAGCGTATACTTATCTCAGATGCCCCTTTGTGATGGAGACATCACATGCAAGGTCCAATTAGTTTAGTTCAGAATCAATTAACCTAAGTTACCGGATTCGTACCCGGAGGCCTCGAACCCGGTTCGGGTTCGCCCGCGGGTATGCATTGGGTAGGCACCTTGTACGTACCCAGGGCGCACCCAGTTGTTTGGTGCGTGGACCCGAAAGTACCAGGCACGTACCCAGGCATACCTTCAAGAACCCACGGCCCAGTTTTAATAAAGTTCGCCCAGACATAAACAAAAAGCATTTTTTTAAATTTAATTTTGTTTCCTAACCCTAATCCGGCCCAATATGAGGCCTTTCAACACTAAAACATTTCATTTCTACTTCTCATTTTGCTCTCACCATATTTTCTCTGCATCTTGGCATTTTGAAGGGAGGTGATTGTATTCGAAGGAGATCGATTGTGGAGTGCCAAATAGCTTCTACAAAGGAGATTTAAGTGTTTAAGGTATGCATTTAAACCCTATTCTTTGATCTTTTGAACTATTTTTTCAAGTTTCTTAGTTTTTGATGGATTTTTTCAAGTTTGTGAAGAATTTTTTCAAATTTATTTATTTTTTTTTCATTTTTTTTATAGATTGCAACAATGGCCAGTAGTCAAAGTTCAGTGGGTGGGGAGGGAAGTCAAAAGTTCAAAATTGAGAAAGGATCTCCTTTATGGGCACATACCACAAGAATTTCACAAATTCCTGGAGGTGGGGGTTTTGTTTGGAAGTGTAATTTATGCAATGCACAATATAATAGCTCCTATTACCGAGTGAAACTTCATTTTATGGGCCCTAGTGGCAAAGGGATTAATATGTGTGTGGGCCCAAATAAGAAGGGGTTGTCTTCTGTACAAATAGCAGAATTTATAAAAGAACAAGAAGATGCTGACAAATCAATTGCAAAAGGAAAAGAAAGTAGTTATTCTTCCGGAAAGAAAAAAACACCAACATTACCCTCTCAAGCAGTTAGGGCCTCCAGACATCCCTTCTTGCCTATGCCCTCTACGGAAGAGGAAGATGAAGATGAACAACAAATCACCACCTGCAAGAGAGGTCCATTGGAGAGGGTATTTAAAATGGAGGCAAGAGCTATTGCTGAAGAAAAAATTGCACGTTGCCTCTATGCCAATGGTCTTCCATTCAACTTGGTGAGATCACCATATTGGCGGGACATGGTGTCAGCAATAAATAGTGCACCTCCTGGTTTCACAAGTCCTGGGTTTGAAAAGGTGCGTACCACCTTATTGCAAAGAGAGAAAAAATCTTTAGAGGCCCAACTAAAACCAATTAAAGATTCTTGGATTGAAACAGGTGTATCTATTGTTTCCGATGGATGGAAAGATTGCAAAAACCGTCCATTGATCAATGTTATTGCAATGTCCCCCAAGGGGGCAATGTTTTTGAAGGCAGTTGACTGTGAAGGGGAAGTGAAAGATGCAGAGTTCATTTCCAAGATTCTCATTGACTCCATAGAGATGGTGGGTGATGAAAATGTTGTCCAAGTAATTACGGACAATGCAAAAGTTTGCAGGGCTGCAGGTGCTTTGGTAGAGGCTAGATATGAGCACATCTTTTGGACACCTTGCACCGTACACTCCCTCAATTTGGTGATGCAAGCAATTGGAAACCAAATAGAGTGGGTGAAAGAAATATACCAGGAGGCCGAGGAGATCCAAATGTTTGTGACAAACCACCATATGTCACAAGCAATTTTCAGAATTTTTTCAAGATTGGAATTGTTGAAGGTAAATTTAATTTATTATTTATTTAGTTTCATTTATGTCATGTTTTACATAATTGAATAATTTTTTTTTTTAACTTATTTAGACTAATTTAGTTATTTACATGTTCTTAGGTTGCTGAGACCCAATTTGCATCTCACACAATTGTTCTGAGACGACTTGTGAAGGTGAAAGAGGCATTGAGTCAAATGGTTATTAGCAACCAATGGGGTATATGGAAGCAATCAAATTCAGAGAGGGCCCAAAAGGTCAAGGCATTGATCTTGGATGACAATTGGTGGGATCGTGTGAATTATGTATTGGAGATGACCGAACCTATCATGTCTATGCTTCGGTTTGCTGATACAGATGAACCATGCTTGGGGGATGTCTATGATAGCATGGACACAATGTTGGAGAAAATAAAAATTGAAATACAAAAGAGAGAGAATGATCCTGAAGACACCCTTTACAAAAGGGTGGAAGCAATCGTTCTTCATCGTTGGAACAAGATGACAACACCATTGCACCTCCTTGCATATGCCCTATCTCCAAGGTACTATACTAGAGAAGTACTTTCTATCCCAGGGAGAATACCGCCATATAGAGATCTTGAAGTTGCTAGAGGGTATAAGAGTGCATTTAAGAGACTCTTCAGTGATCCAAAAATGGAGACAAGTGTTATGAAAGAATTTGGAATGTTTATCATAGGAAAAAATCTTAGCCCTTCTGTTGCCAAAGACCAATACAAAATGGATGCTATTACATGGTGGTACCTCCATGGTCAAGTTTATATGTACCTCCAACCTCTTGCAATCAAGATCCTCTCACAAGTAAGTTTTTTTTTTGCCACTTGTATTGTAGAATTTAACACTTAACATTCTTGAATTTATCTTGCATTTTTTATTTTTTATTTTGTTGGTTTTCTCTCTAGGTTGCAAGCTCTTCTGCTGCTGAACGGAATTGGAGTACATACTCCTTTATCCACTCAATGAAGCGTAACCAGTTGGCTGCAAAAAGAGCTGAAGACTTGGTGTATATTCATTCCAATTTGCGTCTTCTGTGATGTAAGGAACCTCAATACAAGCAGGGGGGCAGCAAAGCTTTGGGATGTAGCACCCGAGTCTGCTGACTTGGATGCAACCATTCAGGATCTTGCTAGAGCCACTATGGATGATGTGGATGATAATGATGATCATGACATGCCTGGTGCTGGAAGTGGAAGCGGAACCGCTTTGGGTTCAAATGATGATGATTTTGAAGTTGAAGCCACTGAAAATCCAAATCACGATGACTTTTTTGATAATCCTTTTGATGATTGATAAACATTGAAATTGAATCATGTTTCAACTTTCATGAACTACATTTTATAATTCAGTAATACTGTAATTGTGATGATTTCCATAATTGATATCATTGATATGGCGTATTTGAATATTTTTCAACTATCAATTGACATTTAATATTTATCTTTGGCATTTGGCATTGATCAATGATCAAGTATCATACTATGAAATGATTTAGTTTTACAATTCTGTATATTTCTCTTATTTTTTTGTATATATAATACATATATATATATATATATATACACGTACCCATACGTACCCAAACCCCTAAAAAAAATTTTCACGTACCCACGTACCGGGTTCTCGTACCCGAACCCGTCCCCGAACACGAACCGGTAACTTAGCAATTAACTGAGGTAGTTTTTCCAATTAACTATTAAGTTGCATACATTTAGACTTAGAATAAATCTTCCATGCTCGCAAGAACTTATGTTAACTCAAGGAGATTTTAGGGTTCCCTTCTCCTTTGAGCTTCTATAAATAAGAGCACTTTGCTCATTATTTCTTTGACTTTTCTTGTGATAACAAATTGTTGTGCCCACCTTGTCGTGCAATATTGCTATTTTGTATTGGTTCACTTTGTTTAATATAGAGCCGGTTTGATCGTTCATTGTGTGTGTATCTCATTACGCAATTTGTTGTCCCAGATTTATTTGTTTCTAATAATCTTTCTTTCATATCTACACCTCGGATAGGTGTTCCACCTCCTTGGGAATTTAGAAAGAAGGATTATCGTTTGATGTTGTTTATAATAATCTTTCTTTCATCTCTACACCTTGGATAGGTGTCCCACCTCCTTGGGAATTTAGAAATAATGATTGTCGTTTAGTGTTTGTTTCCAGTAATCTACTTTCAGCCTACACCTCGGATAGGTGTTCCACCTCCTTGGGAATCCTGAGAACTAGCTTGCCATTTGATGTTGTTTCCAATAACCTTCACTTCAGCCTACACGTCGGATAGGTGTTCCACCTCCTTGGGAATCCTGAGATAGAGTTTATTGTCAACCATTCCCACTTGCTCCTAGTTCCTCTTGCTTTGTCTAGAGGAGATAGGATAGTTTTAGCTTTAGACTAGTTGTAGTTAAGATTTGCGAAGACTAGAGAAAACCTTAGCTGTAATGTTCTTGGTTTTATAACCTTGTGCCTCTACCAGCTGAGTCAAAAAGATAGGAATTTAGAACACTTTACTTTTTTACGCATATCAGCAAAAGAGGGAGCTTCCCCTCCTAATTTGAAGAGGAATTAATACTATGCATAGCTATCCGTTGCCAATATGCACTCCAAAGGTGTGAATTGTAACGCCAACAAATCTATTATACTTAATACTTATCAATGATTGCGTTGTTCTATATTTTATCTTTAGATGTACTTGTGCGCTAGACTTGTTAATGAATATCAATTTGCATCTATCTATTGTACTTGTACTTTCATATTATGGGATACAAATGTTTGTTTATTAAAAGAGTAGAAATTTTTTGCATTTTGCGTTTTAGGGTATGTTATAGTCTACAAAACTCTCACGCATTCACAGTCTAGGAGAACAACAATATGTTTTGGTAAGAAACATATGGCCACCTTAGTTTTCAGCACCTTAGCAATGGCATCTCCTTTCTATGCTACAATAGCACCTTTCATTGAAGACAAAGGACTGAAATTGGAAGCAATTCTCACATTATTTCTTGGCATGGCAATCTTATTATTCTCCTTTAGAATTTCTCATATATTTCATTTATGGAAAAATCAACTTCACATCAACAGGAGAAGACTGTATGGAAAAGACTTAATCTCGCTTCTAATGAGATTTTCATTTATAAAACCAAATCAGCAATCCAAAACCCTAGCTGGATAAAATTTTCCCACTCTCCCTCATTCCAATCATAGCAATTGCCTAGTTGAGTGGCATGGCTAGTTAAAAAAATGGCATTAACTTCAATGATTTGGTGATGCAAATCCTAGTTCGCAAAGCCTCTACACACCTGTGCAATTGCTGCAATAAATTTAAAACATCTTATCTCTCAAATTTACTATTTAGGAACTTCCTTTCATGTAGGAAAGCAAAAAAAAAGGAAAAGCCACCACTTGCTCCAGCATTCTAAATAGGAAACTTGATGTAATGTCCCCATTTTCAGCCTAGGCATTCAAAGAGAAAATAATTTAATTAATTAAATTAAGTTGTCTAAATTAATGTTTTTCTAGCAACTTGTATTTAATTATTTATGCTTTTAAGTTGAATATTTTATTTTTTTAAAGTGAGACTAAAAATAAAAGTAAAATAACATAAAGTCACTTTGAGGAGATAAAAGGTTTATTATTTAAAAAAATATTTTTTTAATATATAGGTTCCGGAAAGTTCTGTTGGGGTTATAAAAGGAAGTTGAGGAGAAAAAAGGAACTCATTCTGAAGTTTGATAATTTCCCTTTTCAAGATTTGTGCCTATGGCCAAACTCTTACCGACAGGGCAAAATCCCAATGGTTTTCCTAATAGACGAAAATCCAAAAGGTAGAGCGGTTCCATCCAAGAATCAATAGTGAGCTGAATATTTGGAGTTTGGGGACAAAAACCTTTAGGTTCCATTGGAGCAATTTCATACAAAAGTTGTCTTTGTGTTGAATGTTTGCAAATAAGGGTTTGGAGCAAATCAATTTATCTTTCCCAGTTTTGCTAGATTTGCAGATACAAACTTATTGAAGATTTGTTAACAAATAATAAATTTATTTTTTTGTGGTGTGCATTGGTAAAAAAGCAGAAATTATTGTGATGTGTGTGCAAAGTGAATTTGGACAGACATTATTGTGCAGTGTGTGGTTGTGAAGAAAACAAATAAAACTAAAATATTTTATTTGTTGGGTGGTTCCAGCCGTACCACTCCTATGTTTCCCAGGAAGATCGTACCACATCCTAACTACAAGGAAGGGCAGCAATAATATTTTAGGATGCTCATAAGCCTTAAAAATCCTCAACACCACCTACATAGGAGTCAACGCAGCTTAGGGAAGAGTCAACAAAGCTTACGCAGCAGGTGAAAGGGAATTGTTACTTAGTATGAAGCTGTCATACATCATTCAAGGCTGCCATATTAATCTTTGAGGGTGTTGTGCAAGTTGATGGAGGCATAAGGAGTATTTGGGAGTCAAATTTGATTGCTATTTGGACTGTGGAAAGCTGTCATGAGGTCAGCAAATTAATATAATATTATTTCTGTGATTTCTAAGGCTCTGTGTATTTTTCCTGTATTGTTCAGTTTGCTGTAACAGCTCTTAAACTCATCAATAATTATCTATTACGCACATTTTATTTGGAATTTAATTAAGAAAAGAAATATTTTTAGTACTGGTATTGGAGAAATCAATTCTATTATGATTATTCATGGAATCATGTCAAACGCCATTGACAAAATACCTGTGCATCAAAACTTGTGAAAATTGCAATATTTTGATATAAAAAATTTGGGCAACATATTACACTTGAATTACCACTAATGTAAGTGCCTTCACAACCCCGATCACCTCAGGAAATCTACTAAAGGAGGAAAAGACACTAAGGCTTAAAGAATGCATAATTTTAAGAGTACTTTAAAAACAGTAAGCACCCACAATCAATGTGGTTGAGGAGGGCCCTCATTCTGCTGCAATCTTTCATGGCTCAGATAATACCTTCCCTACCTCCTCTCCTTTACAACACAATACTTCTCTCTTAATGTTTTAAGATGTGAAAGTGACTATACCAGGCCCACCCAAGTTCTATACCCAGGGGATCACTTTCAAACCCCCACCACAACAATTTCTACAATCTATCAGTCCCCCAACTGCACCCCCATTTCATCCCAAGTGTCTAACCATTCATGGAAGCTCTTCGGCCTATTTCAAACCAGGAAGCCCAGCCCCAAAAAAACACTTTACAAACCCCACCAATGAACTCCACACCAATGCACACATCCCAGAAAAACTGCAGCAAACTTATTGATCAACTCAATCTACCACTTAACACAAAGCCAACCTCGACCTTAACCTTGATCTTTCTGGTACCAACGTTTTTTGTTCTATAGATTGCAAGGAGAATTAAAGCTCAAGGAACTGACAGAGAAATGCAAGAAGTATGATAAAATTGTTAGTTAACTACTAACACTGGCAGGTTGAATACATTTTGACAACAAAAAACTCATGACAATCTAGTGGATTCACATTGTTACCCTACACACAACTTCAAAAAGCTGGGCAAAACAGATTTGAGGCAAATTCATGCCACTGATAAACAGAAATGCCAGCTTGCTCAAGTCATACAACAAGCCACAAAAAGACAGGCAATGGTTTCTCATCATCCTTCTGTGAATCAGCAGATGCATGAAGAAGAATGCTTCTTTCTTCCAAAGAGAATTGAGGCTCAGGAAGCTGACAGAGAAATGCATGAGTATGATAAAATTGTTAGTTAACTACTTATGCCAGCATACTTAATGCATTCAGACCTCCTGTAATGTCCATTCTCAAAACAAACAAGAAAAATTAGGCAAAAATAATGTTTTATTATTTTTTATTATTGGCACCCAAAAGGAGGGAAAATAATATTTAATTTTTGAATATTTTGTCCCAAAAACATATTTTATATTTAAATGGGGCTTGGATGACCTTTTGGAGAAAGAAGGAAAAAGAAAATAATATAAAATATAAAACAAAAATCTGAAGAATATTGGCGCACAGTTTTGAAGAATAAAAAAATAAAATAAAAGCAATTTAAAATACCAAGTTGGCACCCAAAGCTAGGTCGGCCAATTGAGGGGTTATAACTTATAAGGGAGGTTTGGTATTTATACAAGGTGAACTGGAGGCATTAGAGATCATCAACGAATTTATATCTACTTTTCTGATCTGCACTTTGGCGTATATTCTAAGGACGGAAACCCTTATGAATATAGGAGAAGTTGGATGAAACCCTAGCTTCTTCAATGGACTCCTCCATGACGGAGGTTCACATGGGCTTTAATGGTGATTCTTGCTAGATTCACACTCAGATTTCTGCATCAGCATTAGGCATCTAGTTTGAAGGGGCGAGTTAGGCAAGTTGGAAGGTATTCTTCAGATTTTCAAGGGTTGCAACTTGCAAACCCTATCAGCAGACCAGCAGGCCAGCGCCCCTCTTTTGGTAGGATTTTCAAGTTGTTTTTAATCAAATAATTGCATTTTGTTGCATTGTTGTTTTTATTAAGAATTTAATTTTATACTAACGAACCGAACCCCCCCAAAAAAATTTAGCCAAACCCATGAACTGAACCCCCCCAAAAATTTAGCCAAACCCACAACCGAACCCCCCCAAAAAAATTTAGCCGAACCCGCGAACCAAACCCCCGAACCCAAACCCGAACCAGTACCGGAACCAGCTACTTAAGATACAATCAACCATGCAGGCATAGAAGATAGTATATACCCGTAGCTAGCATCAATCTTCAGTCAAAATGTATGTTCAATTCCAATAACTAGTTAATTGGATCGTCACCATAATCATAATTGGAAAAATTCAGATCCTGTCATACTAGTGAATTTTAATTCAAATCATCAATTGTGCAAATGTTGTGCAAGATGTCCTTCCTGCGGTGCAAGATGTCCTTGAAAAGATAGATATAATTTTGAGTTTTCTCCTTTGATATTAAGAGCCATCTAAGATAGTTGCTTTTATTTTCTCTTTGCTTTGAAATAGTGATGTTATATTGCAACTTCTAAACTGTATATAGCTTTTACGTGGTTATTGATGAATGCAATCTGAGTGTCAGAACTCTAGATCTTTTTACCATGGTAAAACAAGAATACATAATTTACATATGATAGTTGCAATGTTCTACCAGTCATTTCATAGTAAATTTCTAACCTCAAATATTAAAAAGAGAAAAAAACAAGTGGATCAGTTGCCTTTGACCTTGTAAATACAGGGGTAGAGCATAAATTCTTAGAGATGTAGGCATAAATTCAGGTAAGTTACCAGATGCATTTATTATAAGAACTCAACAATCTAGCAAGGAATTTATCACTATATGAGCAATTTCAATGATTTCAAAATCTGAAACTTGGTCATTGTAGTTCATCCTCCAATAGAATAAGACTGAAGAAACATATCCAATACCTTCAGGGAAGCATAAAAAATCTAGCAACATATATAAAGAAACATACAAATTAGAAAACACAATAAGTTGATAGCTAAAGCTGAACTTTCAGATAATTTTCCCATTCTTTTGACCTCCAACAACCTCCTTCCATTCTTGTCAATTTATTGCAGTAGTTTCAATATTTGAATTACTTGCATCCAAGCATAAACATTTTTTGAGATATATGCAGAACAAGAGGAAAGCAAGAGGGAATCTCAATACAGGACCAACCTTCTTCTTCCCCTTTGTGGGTTGAAGAAGCCATCCACACTTCTCTGTCTGAAAGTTGAACTGCCAATTCCTCCATTACCAAATTTACGTTCACGCTCTTATTCACAGTACCCAATGCTAAAATTTAAGAAAAAAAATAACATATTGTCAATTAAACCAATTAGGAACAGAAAAATCTACATATTCTCAACAAAGTTGATCATGAGAAAAAATAGATCGAAAATTAGCAATACATGCTTTTTCAAATGAATTTTGGGTTAATGCTCTTATGCATATATATTTCACCTAGATCCCACAAGCTTTCCATTCTAGTACAAGCAATCAACAAGTGTGTGCTGTCTAGATTATTCCATTCTATGATGTGTGCAAAACAAAAGAGAACATGATCAATTACAAAACAGAGCAGCACATTGGTTTTTCTGATGTCTAGCACCGTAATAAAATTCTTACACTAATGAGAATTTATATTAAAATAACAACTTCTTATTTACAGTTATATCAAACATCATTCACTACAACTAATCCAGGAATTACCACAAGAAAGAATACTGCTAGATTCCACCAAGTTTCCAAGATAGGGATGGTAGGAGATAGGGGGACAAATTTCCAAGATGGCTGGGATAAGAGTCCACTTTTAAGGGAAATTTTTAAAATATTGAAAATTTTAAATATTCATATCATAAAAATTTCACCATATTCATTTTATAATCATATTATGAAATATTACAGCTGAATTGAGAATTCAGATGAGTTGACATAAAAATTAACAACATTTCAATGAATTATCATTTGAGTTTCCTTATCAATGTGTGCTTAAAAGTAGACCCTCCTTTCTTTTGATTTTTTTACAATATGTAGTGTACCGACACTCTTGCTGATTTGTTTCTCACTGTGTTTGTAGGTCTGATTTTGTTTAAGTTTGTGTTTGCCCTTTTTGTGCTTCTGATTTTGTTTGCTAACAGCACTAAAATGGTACTAAAGAGCATATGCATACAATGAAAGCTTCAAATAAACTAAGCTACTGAAACAGCTTAAGTAATTACTCAATTTAAGAACCAAAGATGCTTTCTTCATTACATAATAGATCACATAAAATAGTTGGCTTACATCAGATTTTAAAAGATACATCTTATGCCATAATTTTTACTTACAGCCATACAAGCAATGTGAATAGTGACTTGCTACAGTACCCGCCCCCAAAGAAGTGAGCACAACTCTTGAGATCCGAACTTCTCCCAACCAAATCCAACATGGGAAGTTTCCTCTATCAAGGGCGCCCCTTTTTGGTGAGATTGCAGCCTCTTAGAAGAGGCCTTTTTTTTATATGTGCTAATAAAAACCCTCAAAAAATGCAGCTGGCTGTAGCTTTCAAAAAACAGTCCCAAAATGCTCCACAAGCGAACAACTCTCATGCAAAAGTGAATGGAGTCTATGGCAGTCCAAACCTCTTTGAAAATGGCTCAAATAAACTGCAAACAACAACTTTTGTCTCCAAAATGAAGCCACCAAAAACTGATCAGCAACTTTAAGGTGGTGTTTCACACCCTCAAGCAGCTCCAAACGAAGAACCAAGCCCCACCAGGCTCACCCACTGCAAGAAATTAGGAAACCCTAATCTCCTTCTTCCTCCAAAGCAACACTTCCAAGTTTTCAACAAGCAAAATCATCTATGCATGAAGAGGGTCGAATTTCCTCTCTTGATATTTATAATTTTACATTGAAATCACTATTCATTAAAGTGAGCACTATTCACTTAAGTTATTTCTTTTTTCACTTTAGGAATGAATAGTAACTGAAAAATATAAAGTGACCCCTTCCTTTTGAAGACACATGGTCCCTAGGCCAAGGATGGTGAAATTAATGGTGAGTATCATAAATTCAAGCACAAGTATCGTGCCAAACGCCACAATTCACCTTTTCACCATACTCCGGAGATCCACACTGCAAATCGACGACCAAGTGCCCATCCAAGAAACCCTCTATCCAGAACTATTAGCCTACGAGGGTCAGGAAAAATAGGCTAATCCTCAATTTTGATGCTCGTGAAAAAGGGGACATTACACAATATTAGATAGACTAGGCATTACTTTAGCTCTAGTTTGGGTTTAGTTTCTTTCTTTTCAATGCCATTTTGAGAATTAATGAACTGTCGTTTTTATGTGGTTCATTTGTCAATTATAATCTATTTGTACCTTTAAAAACAAATGAATAGTAAGTGCTGACAAAATAATTTCTTTATATTTGATTAAATGCCAAACCAGCAGGCCCCTTTCAAGTACAAACATCACTCTCCCTGTGAAAGATATCTCGCAATAGCCAACACCAAGCACTATCAAGCCTTAGATGGATCTTCCCTTTTCATGAGAGTGTCTTATAACTCACCTCCATTAACATACAGTTTTGAAACTCAACAATTGGCTATATAGAGCTTCCAATCCATCATTTCCTAGCTCAATTCTTTCTCTAGGCACCAAACTACTCTACCCCCATCAGAGTATGAAAGAACTAGTAAACCCATAACTCCAGATCCACATTCTATATTATTGAGCCCTAGGTTTCTCATATGTGTTATGTGTGTGCATGCGGATGATGTGCCTAAAGATTTTGGACCACAACTAACCGAGATGATTGGGGATCAAGAAAAGAAACTTGTTCTTGAATTCACACCAATCAGCAATACTTGGCCAATGCATGCACCATCAATGCACGAAGGTGCCTGAAACAATAAACATAACTAGTGCAAACATCTGCTCCTCCTTAGGTTAGGTATTTTTCATTGCAGCACAATAATCAATGGGGTTTGATAATAAAAAAATGTAGTTATTAAATATAGGCCATAGGGAATGGCTAGTTGTCTCCTATCATCTCATACCCATTTATAGTCATACTACAATTTTTTCTAGGGAAAAATAAATATTGGATGACTCCAAGGACTTTTCCTACCCATCCCCACATCCCAAAAATGTCCCTTGTACAAGTATGGGTGAAAACTTCCCAAGGGACACATTCTCATAATGATTAATGAATAATCATTATGTAGTTGTCTTGTCTCAACCAAATTAAAATTGCCACAAATAGATTATGTTCTTTTTATTCCTCTAATTATCACCCCAAAAACTATTTTTGGCCATATTAATGGGTTTTCCCTATGTTCAAAATATGTAATAAATAAACTTGAAGAGTTTGGATGCCAACAATACTAGTAACAGCCCTCAACAAAGGTGTTTGAAATTATCATTGACTATCACTACAATGCAGCTTTAGTAAGAAGATGCTTCGGTGTATAAATATACTCATTTATATTTTGAAAAAGCTACACGTAGCATTATATGTTGAATCCACTCAATGAATGACTATAGCATCTAGAGAAAAAAAACAGCTCTATACATTTCTACCTTTTATATTGCCATGAAAATTTGAAACACAACATAATAAAAACCATCAATAGCTCCAGAACCTAAAAAGACATAAAGAAGAATAGTTAGTGTTCCATCTTTATCTTACAGATGGCACCATATTAGTTTCAAACCAACTGTAGTCATAAGCCCCTTAGGTAGATCCTAAGTTGCTGGTTCGGGTATGGGTTCAAATACGCCAATATTTTTTCCTTGGGTACGGGTACAGGTATGGGAGTATATATATATATATATATATATATATATATATATATATATATTATTAAATTATAACCATAATGCTATAGACTCATAAGCATGTTCAAAATTCTAATCATATAATCATAATGCCATAATGCCATAGAATATTGAAATACGGTAATACCTCATATAATCAAATTTAATTTGCAAAAATGTGAATAGTAAATACTCAAGTCTTAAAATGTCATTACACATTGAAAATTCAAATTACAATCAAGACAATATTTAATTCAGTATTCTTCAAATTCGTCTTCATCAAAAGCATCAAGGTCGTGGTCCTCAATTGGTTCAATTTCATTTGAACCACTATCAATTGGATTGCCACACCCACTAGGTGCATTAAATGCATCAGTTGCCTCATTGTCATCGAAAAAAAAGAGAAAACCTGCAAAAATCAACTATTTCAGCTTGGAGGCAAAAAAATGGTGCTTTTTGCTCTTTTGAGTTTGCAAAATGAGCCTCATTTGGTCGGCCAAGACAATATAAGGCATTTTTGGCACTTTTTAGGGTTTTATTTTATGTTTTTAAATTGACTTTTTGCCTTTTATTGGGTTGGATGACGTGGGTCCGCCCAGTTCCTTGTAGGTTCTCCACGGGTTCAACCAAGGTTCGTCATTTGCTACCCAGGTTCTCTGTGGGTCCTTCACAGAAGGACCCATAGAGAACCCGGGTAGCAAACGACAAACCCAGGACGAACCCCCAGAAGTACCGTAACGAACCCCGAACCCATACATATTTTGGCCGGTACAGGGGGCTAAATTGAAGAACCCGATAACTTAGGGTAGATCTATGAACAATAAGGCCGACAGAAATTTTAATCTATGCAAAGCACACCATTTTGATTAAATATGTCATTGCAATCCAATGGAGATCAATGTCTACACCATGATAAGAGAGAAATCTGACCTAGAAATGAGGAATGCAATGTCTCAAAAAAGAGATACTTTGAACATATCTTTATGAAAAATTGCATACCAAGATTTTAAGATATGCTTCAGAAAAGAGATATTTTGAACAAATATTTTTTTAAAACTGCATACCAAGATTTTGAGATATGTTTTAGTAAAGAGATATTTTGGTATTGGTAAACAAATGTGAAGAATACAAAAGCACATATTATTTAAATAAATAGAAAAATTCCATTTAGTTCTCATCCATGACCACATACCATTCAATCACTATTTATAACTTAATTTTGAATTTATCAAGTAAATAAATATTCATAATCACTGGACTAACACAAACAATAAATCTTCAAAAATATGGTAAAACCTATATATTATAATGCATCAAAAACAAATTTCATTGAAAAAAACTGAGAAATTGTATTACGCATAATAAACAAGCACAAGACTCTAAAGTCAGAAATAGGTTTCATACATCATTTTCACCAACCCAATTTCTATTGTTGGCAATAAGAAAATTTATTATTGATAGGAAAACAAAATATACAATGACAACTGAGCAAATAACCTCCTACAACCTGTTTGCATTTTAATTTGCATCTTTTAATGCAACACAAAATGGAATAGATGTGCAATAAAACCACTCTTCGAATTAGAAAAGAATAATCCCTATAAAGTTAAAGCTAACTAAAAACTAGACAATATATACTTGCAATTTACAATCTTAACACAAAGACTTTTGAGTTGGTTCACACTCATGTTGAATAAAATATAAATGTGTCTTTTTGGTTTTGCCTAAGGTAAAAGGCTAAGATGCTCTTTCAACATGAGAAAAAGGATTTTATGTTTTTTTACTTTAAACAAATCATATGACTACATGCTTATGCAATTCACTTAAAATCAAAGACTAAGTAGGGCATGTAAATATGAAGTTTTGAATAGGCTCACGTAGCTACACCTTTGAACTCACTTGCAATACAAATTCTACAAATACACTAAAGCAATTTAACCCTCAGCACACATAATGAAACATCTCAATAAACATTTATAAGCAAAATAAATGTCATTAAGTGAATGACAAATTCAAGATAGCAAGATTATTGAATCCTAGATGAATAGAAACTCTAGCAATATCCAGGCTTGAGAATTACTATTGATCCCTAACACCAAGTGCAAAATTGTACTTATTTATACAATTTACAAAGCTATTGTATAGAGATAAATAAAAAGCTAACTGCTACTTCTACTTTAGGAATAAATAATTGCATGAAATGCAATTTTTATTACAAAATCTTATCCTCCAATATTGAAACTAAAACCATTCAACCTCCAATTAAATTGTAGATTGAGATTATTACAAACTGACTTAATGCTCACATCTCTCACATGATGAAATCTAAAAATATCTAGCTCCAAGCTATAAATAGTGAAATGCTAAAAATAGCATTGGCTCCTCACACTAAAAAAAAAATTCTAAAAATAGCACAAGTTATAAATAGATTCAACTAAAAATAACAAACCCCAAAATATTCTTCTCTTTGAAATGGCGATAGCTAAACAAACTTCTAGATAGGCAGCTCTAGATGACTTTGATAATTCATAGCTTTTCCTCTAATCATGGCTAATACCAAAAAAAACCTTGAAAATCTACTCAGACATCCCTCCTTTGTATAGGCATGTCCCTACTAGCAAGTGCATACCTCAACATTAAAATTAAAACAATTTCAAAACTCACTTTTTCTGCTGAAGCACGCATCTCAAGTTTCAGGCATGTTTGAACACTAAACTACAATTTGAACATATCTACTTTGAAGCCTTGGCATTAACATGGAACTTTCAAGAAAAATCATCTTCTTTGTATTGGCATGTGCCTATACACTAGACTTGAAATTTTCAAAAATTTGTCTTCTTTGTAAAAGCACAACTGCTAGTTAGACACACTTGAATATGGACTAACAAAAAATATTTCTTTGTATTGGCACACACTTGAACATAAACTCAAAATTTTAAAAAATTCACCTTCTTCGTATCGACCCACATTTGATCTCTTGGGCATGCCTATACACTAAGTTAAAATTTTCATATTCATTGTGGCACACGTTCAAACTTTCTTACACACCTTTACACTAACACCATGCTTTAAACTAACTCCTTATGTAAGGTGTGCATCTATCTCCTAGCATGCACCTCACCAAAGTAGGCACTTTCAACTGAAATTTGTGTTTGTAAATATTGACAAATGCTTTTGATTTGGCATGCACTTATTTGCTTGTATTCAATCAAATGCATCATTGAGTAAACCCTTTTCTATATTTTGACATTCTCTTTTTTGCTCAGGTGTTTCCAACTTGGATGTGTTTGAAAATTTGCCACTACTAAACTGTGCAATCAAAAGTTGGGTTTTGTTAGATGTCATCAAAACAATTTGCTTTGCATTGGTGCTTTGGAATTCTTGGATGTAGTGTTTCAAAATTCTGTGAGTACTTGCGAGTCAAACCCTTGGGTGAGTTAATCGCTGAAAAACTCGCCAACAATTTTTCCTTTGACTCGTGGCAATTTTTGTCCAAAAATTCCAAAAAAATCGGCATGTAAACACTAAAACTCGGAAAAAAATCGACGCATAAAGTATATAATTAAACGCAAATTTTTGAGGGATTTTTTATGCTGTGGCTGTGAAAAAAGTTGCAACGGGAGAAAAAAAGACACAAACAAGGTCGCCGGGTCTATTTGTCTTTTTGTGCATCACTATTCACCTCTGCTTTGCCGTCACTAGGTCTATTCATGCATCTGTATTCAGGTATTTTTTTTCTCTTATTTGTTTGGTAGTTTGTAACTTTGTAACACTTAAGCTTCTACAAACTCTGTAAAGTTTTATTTTTATCTTGACTATGACAGTTTCAAAAATGGTCGAAACTATCTTTGATGATGTTATATCACAAATTCACAATGATGAATTTGAAGGTAATTGAAACCATCTCTAATAACCCAATCACAAAGTGATGAAATTAGCAATGATCAAAATGTCTAACAGCAACTATTTCAGCTGGGGTGAAATCTGCCATTGATGATTATTTCAATTTTCAACCATGACACCAGCATTCTAAGGTCTGAGTTACTCTGGACAGCTTTGCCTCTATTCTACACTGACAATCTAATTTTCTGCAACTCTATTCATGTGTCTTTCTTGCCAAATGAATCATTATGAGGTTTCATACACCTGAGCTATTATAAACTGATTGGCTATTTTGCGTCTATAGGCATATTGCTGCCTACACCAAAAGAGAGTTTTGGAACAAGGTTAGGATGAAAGTGTCCAGGTAGACATGCAAGAAAAAGGTGGAAGCATGGACAAGCCATGTGAACTGTTTAACAAAATGAAATTTTTATTTGTATTGTTATTCTCTATTGTTATTGATACCTATCATAATTCTGATAACACTCATTGCACAATTTAATGCTACGTGATTGTTATTAAGTCTTTCATTTGCATCTGTTTCACATCCTCTCACAATCAAACATCCTCACTCATCCACACATTTATTGGTGATGTTGACTCCCACCAATAAGGAGTTTAATTCTCTTTTTTTAAGTTAAAAGTTAATTCCTTAACCTTTATTGTAATATTTTTAATTGATCTGTGCGCAAAGAAGAGCAGCACAACTGTAGGTAATCAGATCCTGGTTAGTACTGAGTTTGAAGTGAGTTGACATGCCTTGTGCTTGTCCTATTACTCTCTGCCAATACTTGTCCTTAATCAATTAACACCTAGCAGTAGGTGTTTTAGCTTCTTTTCTTTTTTTGGCAAAAGAATAATGAGTTTAATCGATGTTGATGGAGAGTTTTTCTGCAAATCTTTAGTTTGTTGTCCAAAAGCTACAACTAGTTGTCATATTAGTTGGCAGAATTGTAGGCATCCTTCATACATTTGATCAAAGCCTTTCCTTCAACAACAATCTTACCATCTGCATATGGCATCTCATGCCAATCTCCTCATCATGTCTTGTTATCCTTCGTTTCAGAAATTTTATTATTTCAATTTGGTCTTTTTGGACAACACTTGTTGGTTTTTTAGCTGCCATAAAGTTATGAAAATCCATTATGAAAAAAGGATTAAAATTTAAATGGATGACCTTGTTATTAATTTTTTATGATGTCTCCCTTTTGCTAGGTTTCATTCATATTTTCCTACAAGAACATGGCTTTTGCAAGTAAAAGAAATGGTGGCAAACCAAAAGGTCCTTGCTGGAAACATGGAACATCAGGTGCAATGCAAGGAGAGGTTATTTGTAATATGTATCCACTGCACTAGTTCTATAAATAGTGGCATAAACTGTTGATGACTTACAGCCGCAGGTGTCATTCTTCCAGGCGCATATTCTCATGAAGGAAATAAATAGAATATAGCCTATGGTGATTCAATTTGTATGTGTTTGATTGAGTTGTGAAGAGGAGCTTCACAAAACATGATTTATATTATTTAATAATATTTTACTTGGGCCGACTTTTTGATGTGGCGCGATTTTCTCAAGGAACACGTCTCTTGTTTGGAGGCCGACCTCTTGCTGGGAAAAGTCGCCTCCCCTCATTGGCTCACGTATAAATATAAGATGGAGTACATTCATTTGATCATCAAGTTCATTATCATAATTCGCATAGCTGGAGAAGTTCGCACTTTAGCAGATCATCATTCTATAGCAGCAGTTTGACTTCAAAGAGAATTATGTTCATTTGTATTTCGCATCTAAGAGAGGTGTTGCCATTCATTGTATCAAATAGGCATTGTGTTATGCCTAAGTTGTAAGCAGATCTTTGCTCTTTTCTATCAATATATAGGAGATATATTGGCTGGGTTTTTCTCCCTCATATGGAGGGTTTTCCCAGGGTATCTTATGGTGCTCATTGTCTTATGTGTTGCATTTTCTGATTGCTTTCATGTCTGATTATAAAAACCAACATGGTATCAGAGCGGGTTTGAAGTAGATCTTGTTCAAATTTTGTATTATAGCAATATTGTCTTTCCTTGCTGTTTTGTGTCATCATTGCAATCTGAAAACCGTGGGAATTTGCAAGTTGCCTCTTATACTGGGAGTGACGGGTTAGGAGGAAAGTGATGGCACGTTACTCTTCAGAGCTCTCACAACTAGAGAGAAGTCATAACTTGAAGAGCCGATAATTTATACTCGGGAGCCGTCTAAAAGATCAAGTCGGGTGGAGGCGTCATGTAAGATAATTCTATCGGGAACAGGTATTAATGTCATGGTAGTCTTGTCTCCATATGCAACCTGAAGGAGAACTAATTGAGATAGCCTGAGCATCGAGCAGTCTTCATCCACGAAGAAAGATCTATAATTGCCAGGCTAGCTCATTTCACTCTCTGAAGTATCTGCTGGGTCATCTCATCAATGTTGCGCCTGATTGTATCAAGTCTCAATACAGTTGCGCATTCTCCTACATTGGATGCAAGAAAAATATCCATTCTTATCTGAAAGATAGGGAGGTGAGACTTTAGCAATCGTGGAAATGAGGAAGTCGTCTTACTCTTATCCCGGCAATTCTAAGTAACTAGTGCATAGTCCAAGCCATGGAGGAGTTGCATCAGTAATTTTACTGATATTGTTGCGACAAAGTTAAGTGTTGTATATGAACAGAGGAGAAGGATCAAGTGTTTTCTCAAGATCAAGCAATTCTAAGGAAATTTTGATTTTTGAAGATAATGTTGTTATGGTGGAGATGAGCTTACTCGCCGTCCAGGCAGAGCCTTTGGCTCTGGCCGGCTTCATTCTGGAAGCTACGATCATCATTAATAGTGTGATCTCTGGCCGATGTCATCACAAGCACTGGGAATCAACTTCAAGCAGACTGTGGTGGAGATCATGCGACCTCATCTGGTTGCTCCATTTTGGAAATTCATCGCACCATCAACAGGAATACACAATATTAAGCGTGAATCCTAAATGGGCTCTCAAACAAAAGTTCAGTTCGTCATTGTTGGACGAATTACTAGATAACAAGAAACAAAGTGCATCGTAAATTTGAATGATCAAAGACCATGTTCAAATTTAACCTTGCCAGGGGCCTGTGTTCAAGCTGTGAAGGTTGCAGTCTGATCTGAGCACAAGAGCAACATATCATACTATGTCCAGTATTTGCATCCATCGGAAAATTTCAAGAGATAAGTATTCTTTGTTTGTTGAGTTATATCATTTATTTTGGATCTTGTAATTAGTAAAGAGAGATAGTGGCTTCTCTTGAATTGTGTTCACTAGCATAAGATCCTTTGAAGATTTCATGTATTCACGCTATAACCTGAAATAGTAAATCTTGTATGATTCTAGCCTTCATATTTTTTTGGATAATAATAGACTGTTAGTAATCTCTCTCTAAAATGCTTCTAGGACAGATCTAGGGGCAAGAAGATGATGAGAGATTGCTTAGTGATGAAAAGCTTGAGGCATCTTGTGAGGAAGTCATGCCAACCAAAGAAATGATCAAGCGTGAAGTCACAACTTGCAGCCATGGGACTGAGTTGGTGGCTAGAGCGAGTTCACTTCCAGAAGTCTTCTTTGCAATCTCTGAAGCAGGGATCAAGAGAGAGTTCTATGACTCACTAAGAAGAAGTGAAGGTTGTAGTGCTGCAAGGCCAAGTGTTAAATCCTTGAAAGACCTCTTCAGCTGCTGAGATCAGAATTGCACAAGACAGTCATCTGGATTTGATATTGGTAGCACCGCAAACCTATTCAAAATCGAGTGATCTGCAATGAGGTCGACGAGGTCTACCCTGAACTCTCTACAGTAGCAGAGGTGTGCACTGGAAAATAAAAATTTATCTAAGGCAAGCATTGCAAGCAATCTTGAACGATGACGTCAGAAGGTTGATGCAAGTACTTAAAGATTCAGAGGGAGCCTATTGAACCTAAAGAAGATGGGAAGTATACTTTTGAGATTTGGTATGATAGATTGCAAATCCATGTCTACGCCTATGGAGACCAACTTGCACAAGTTGAAAGAGGTTGTAGCTAGTTCAGATCTGGTGGATCCCATGATGTACAAGCAGTTGATTGGATCGTTGATATATCTAGTCAACACTAGACAAGATATTTGCTATGCAGTGAGTGCACTTAGTCAGTTCATGTGTGAACCAAAGCAAATACATCTAGTTGCAGCGAAGCATATCTTGAGATACTTGCATGGCACAATTCGATATGGCTTGAGATATTCTTCAGTTTGGGGTCTGCAATGATATCCTGGTGTAGCAGGAAGCAGTTTTCAATGGCACTGAGCACCACAAAGGTCGAGCATATTGCAGCTTGTGTGACAGCTCGAGAAGTAGTGTGGCTTTAGAAGCTCCTTGCAGGATTGTTTGGACAATCATTGGAGCCTACTATCATTCATTGTGATAACCAGAGCTACATGAAGCTTTCTGTCAATCCTGTGTTTCATGACAGAACTAAACATGTTGACATCAAATACCATTATATTAGAGATATGGTATTCAGAAAAGCAATTCAGTTGAGGTATATCAGCACTGATGAGCAGACGATAGACATTCTCACCAAGCCTCTCTCCAAAATAAAGTTTGTGTACTTTCGAGATAAGCTTGGTATGGTGGAGAATCAAGCTCTAACTAGAAGGAGTATCAGTATAAGTGATCCTCTGTTAATGCATTTCTCTATTCAGAGAGATTTGAGGTGTAAGCCCTTGATAATGCATTTCTCTTTGAGATTTGAGGTGAAAGCCCTTGTTTCCACCCTCTGGAAGAGCCATGGTGGATGTCATGTGTGTGACTCGATGATAACATCACGTGAGGGAGTCCGTGATGATTCACTTGTACTTGTGTTTCACCCTCTGGGAGAGCCATGGTGAACGTCACGGTGAGGTGACATCACATTGAGTAATGAGCACTTGTACATACCATCTATGGAGGTAGCCATGATGGTTGATATCATGATGAGGTCATATCTGATATCACGATGAAGTGATATGCTTTCCGAATGAGGTGATAAGCTCTTTTCTCACATGGGTGTAACCATGTTGATCAACATCACGATGTAATGTCCCCTTCTCATCAGTAACTAGTTCAGTTACTCATCAGCCTATTCTGAAGGCCCGTAGGCTTGTTGAGGTAAATTAGGGTTTCCTTTATTGGAGGTTTTTGTGGTATTTCTCGAAATTTACTATTTATAGTAAATTCTATTTTTGGCAGTACCTCAGTTGTCAGCTCTTCAGTTATGTTCCTCTTCAATTGGAGTAATAAGGTATTTCTCAATTCTGGCTTAAAAGCTTTATTTGGTGAAAAAAGTTAAATTAAAAGCATTAATGTTATGTTTTTCAATTGACCCCTTGGCCTAGCGAACTAACTTTAAAGTTGTGTTAAAAAGTGGCCATGAAGGGGGATGCCTTCATTAAGGAATTTATTTTAAAATATTTAATGAAGCCTTATGCCTTGAAGTTGGACGCCTTTTTGAGGGAGTTTTATATTTTTGGAATTTGAAAATAATTCAAATGTCTATTGGGGCGTCCCTTGCTTGGAATCTGAAGAATCATCCCATTTTCTATAAAGATGCAGCTTTGCTACAACATTTGGTATCCAATATGTTATGCTATTGTTATGCTGTCAAAATGACAAATAGATTTTCACTTTGAGGAATGTTGACCTCCTAGTTATTATCCAATTTCGTGTTTGAAAGATAACACCTAGTTGGTTTTTATTGCTGATTCTCATCCAGACTACCAGATTGAGCCTTACAATTGAAGTTCTTGATGATATATTCAGTTTTGGAGTTGTTGTTGCAGACATGGCTAAAAGTCGATTTCACTTGCAGCTCTTATGGTGAATTTTATTTGCTGATGGGTATTTGATCATACAAATTTTATGCTTGTGGCGACCATTCTCAGAAGTTTGCAGATTTAATTTTGAAGTTTCTAATTTTTTATGCTAAATTTGCCCCTCAATGAGGGTCGTACCTTTCTTAGTGGCATTGGGATTCGTGCCAAAAAAATAAGAAGGATTTGATGTTGATTTCTGATTGGTTCTTGGACGCCATCCTCTTAGAGGTCAGCTGCAAAAGATTTCAGTTCAATCAGAGGTAATTTGGTGAAGTTATGAGCATTTGATTAGTTCTGCAGTTGCTGATAATTCAATTCCAGAATTGCAGATTTCTAAATCAGAATTATTTCAGTTTGCATTTTCAGTCTTTCTTCATCAATTCTTATTGATATCTAACATGAAATCATATTATATCTTGGTGCTTTGAAATCATTGCAAAACTCTTGTAATTTGTAGTTGTTTTCTATTTGTAAAAACTGTTAACAGTAGTACTGTTTCAATTTATCATTGCTGCATTGTTTTCCTAATTTCACATTAAGCACCCCTGGATGGTATACCGCCAGTGTGGATAAATGAATTATAAGTTTTTTTATACCCACTGTCAAGTGGAGAATCCCCACTCTTGAGTGGATGCCTGCCGTAGCAGATGAATCATTTATTTGCAGTTTCTTTCCCCCCACTATTTTAGTGGAAGTGTGGAAATTCTCTCATGGCTGGTTATCCGTGTAAGTACTTTCAATTTTGTTATTAGCACTCCACCATATGGTAGCACCTCGCCTTTTAAGGGATCTTGTGTGCACATTCTTAGTGTTGAGTTTAATTCCTCTCATTCTATTGTAATCAGTTCAATTATTGTTTACAAGATCCTAGGGATCCTCTGACCATATGCCCGCCCCTCCTCCTTAAGTGGTTTTAGGGTGCATTCTTGGTTAGAGTTCTTTCTGCATCGTTTTCGTTTTCAGCTAACCTTAACAGGTGCTTGATTACAATTGTAATTGTCATTGAAAAATAAAAAAAATTGAGAGGGTTATCTTTCAGTGGTATCAGAGCAGAAGTTTCTGCCATCCTGTGACTTTTAGTCTTTCAGTCGATAGATGAGTGACAAGGAAACCAGATACTTCACCAGAAATCAAGCCAAATCTCAAATACAATTCCCACCAGTGCCAGAAATAGAGACATTGTCAGAAGCTTTGAGAGAGACGGGTAAAGCAGTTGAAAGAATGTCAGAAGAGCCCAAACTTTCAATGGAAGAAAAAGATGCCAAAGCAGAAAAGAAGTTTGACAACATGTTAGACATGATGGCACGTTTGCTAGCTAAATTGGATCACCAGGCTAGTCATAACAATGCTCAGCCCCAACAGAATAAAGTTGGTGAAAACAGTGGTAATAGTGGTGCTAATGGAACTTATGGCCATAATGGTAATAATGGTTCAGAGGTAAATGGAAGGGGTAGAACTGTTGGACAGCATGTTACAATCACAAGAGGATCTTCATCGAGACCTCTTCTCCCTACATTCACTCTGAGGGAAGAACCCCCACCAGAAGTTGGGATACCTTTTGCAGATGATGCTAGACAAGCATATATGGAGTATGTCACTTTGCGACCTGATATGAGAGATGCTTGGACCTTTGATCAATTCATGAATCAAAGGAGTAGAAGAAATGGTGGAAGGAATGAACATCGTCCTCCAATGAATCATAGAAATGATTTTCAACAAGCTTTGGGAAAGATAACTTTAGACCATTTTGATGGTGGTGACAAGTGTACAACTAGGGCATGGGTGTAGAAGTTGGATAATTATCTTTCACTTAGACCAATGCCAGAAGAAGATGCAATAAAATTTGCTACGTTGCATTTGGAAGAATGGCCCACGAATGGTGGACTCACGATTTGGTCACTCTTGGCCATAACCTTATCCACACCTATGAAGAATTTACCAACAAACTGATTGAACGATTTGATACCAAAGATCCTAAGTTGAGATTCTGAGAATTGGCAGAGCTAAGGCAACAAGGATCTTTAGAAAATTATGTGGCTGATTTTCAAAGATTGTCAGTAATGGTGCTCAACATTACTGAGAGAAGACTTGTGGCACTTTTTGTTGAGGGATTAACGGAGCCTTTGAAGGGTTGGGTCAAAGCCTTTGATCCACCGACCTTCAATGAAGCAATCAAGAAGGCAAGGAGCATGGAGTTGGCTGCTCCAAGGCCAAAATTTCAGTCTAAACCTTTCAAGAAAGATAAGAAGAAGTTTCCTCCAAGTCAGCCCAATAAGTATCCCCAAAAGATATGAGATGAACTTCGGGATCAGCTTAGAAAGGAAGGAGTTTTCTATACTTGTTGTGAACCTTGGTCAAAGGGTCACCGTTGTTATGGAAAAGGCAAAGCACATCAAATGGAGGCCTATTCTGATTATCAATCAGAATCTGATCCGTATGATCAGCAATACGAAACAGCAAGTAGTGAAGGTGAAGAAGTTCCAAAAGAGGAACCAGAGATTGGAGATGGTAGTGCCTTTGCACAACTATTTAGTTTCTAAAAGAATGAATCCTTTCGGGTTCGTGGAGTGGTTGGTTCTCAAAGGATTGTTGCTCTAATTGACACAAGAGCAACTCATAATTTCATTGATGAAGGATTAGTTGTCAAAAAGGGATTGAAGACTGAAGAGTTTGAAGGATTTAAGGTAATGGTAGCAGATGGTTTTACCATATCATGCACAAAGAAAATTCTCAATCTCTCCATGCAATTGGGAAATTATGAGGTAAAAGATGACTTTTATGTTGTTGGCATTGGTGAAACTGATGCTATTTTGGGAATACAATGGATGCGATCTCTTGGAGAGATCGCTTTGAATTTGCAAACTATGGAATTGAAATTCCAAGCTGATGGAAAGAAGGTTGTTTTGAGAGGGACGTCCAATGGAGGCCCTCGAATTGTGTCTTTGAAAAGAATGGAGAGGCTGATCCGTCATGATCAAGTTGAATGGGCAGCAAAATGTATGTTCTTACCAGTTGATCCAGTTGAAGAGAAAAGGCAGTATCCTCCTGATATTCAAGCTCTACTTTCTAAGAAGAGCAAAGTCTTTGGTGATTTACCTCCGGGAAGACCACCCAAAAGGGGGTGTGACCATGTGATTGAGCTAGAAGAGGGTGCAAAGCCGGTTATCACAACTCCATACCGTTATCCAAAGAAGCAAAAAGATGAGATAGAAAAGACCATCAAGGAGCTCTTGGAGGTGGGGTTCATTCGGCCAAGCAAAAGCCCTTTTGCTTCAACAGTGGTGTTGGTCAAAAAGAAAGATGGCACAATGCGTATGTGTGTCCACTATCACGCATTGAATCAGAAGACCATTAAGAATAGATATCCTATTCCTAGGATAGATGAGCTTATTGATGAGCTCCATGGGGCTATGTACTTCTCGAAGATTGATCTTCAATCCAGTTACCACCAAATCAGGATGAGGGAAGTGGATATTGAAAAGACTGCTTTTAGATGCCACTATGGGCATTTTGAATTCCTTGTCATGCCTTTCGGTTTGACAAATGCTCCAGCAACATTTCAGTCTTGTATGAACAAGATTTTCAGGCAGCAGTTGAGGAAGTTTGTGCTTATCTTCTTTGACGATATTCTCATTTTCAGCAAATCTTGGGAGGAGCACCTTCAGCACTTGGAAGAAGTGCTTAGTATTTTGGAGGCAGAATGTTTATTTGCCAAAGAATCAAAATGTGAGTTCGAGATGACAGAGCTACTCTATCTCGGCCATATTATCAGTTCTAAGGGGGTCAAAGTTGATCCTGAGAAGATTGGAGCCATCATTGATTGGCCACCTCCAAAGAATGTGACTCACTTGAAAGGATTTTTGGGCTTGTGTGGGTTTTATAGAAGGTTTGTCAAAGGGTATTCTCACATGGCAGCCCCCCTTACAGATCTTACCAAGAAAGGAGCTTTCATATGGACAAATAAGGCACAAGGAGTGTTTGATAAGTTCAAGCAGATCATGAGCTCATGTCCAGTATTGGCTCTACCTAATTTTAAGAAACCCTTCGAATTGCAATGTGATGCTTCAGGTGAAGGTGTGGGAGTTGTTCTCATGCAAGACAAACACCCTATTGTCTTTGAAAGCAGAAAATTGAGAGGAGCAAAAAAATTATACTCAATTTATGACAAAGAAATGCTTGCCATCATGCACGCTTTGTCTAAATTCTGTCAATACTTGGTGGGAAGTAAATTTGTGTCAAACTTCTGGCCTATGACTTTGATATTGAGTATGTCAAAGGAAAGAACAATATAGTTGCAGATGTTTTATCTAGAAGACCTCATTTGTAGTCACTTTGTGAGCTTTCAGCTGATTGGAAGGAGTTAATTATTGCTGATTATGCAACAAATCAGATTGCAACTAGCATTGTAGAAGGTCATTTGGATGATGAAAGGTATAAGCTGGTTGATGGGTTGATCTTCTATAAGGGTAGAATCTTTCTAGTACCTGAATCTAAGCTCAAAAAGAAGATTTTACAATCCTTTCATGATGTTCCTCTTGCTGGTCATCAAGGCATGTTCAAAACTTATAAGCAGATCAGAGAAAGGTTTGCTTGGAAAGGGATGAAGGAAGAGGTCATGAATTACATAAGAGAATTTTCTACTTATCAAAAGAATAAAAATGAACATTCTTTTCCAGCTGGTTTGTTGCAGCCCTTGCCAATTCCGAATCAGAAATGGGAGAGTATTGCTATGGATTTCATCACTGGTTTACCCAAAGTGCAGGGATGTGATTGTATCTATGTTGTAGTGGATAGATTAACTGAATTTGCTCATTTTTATGCTATCACCACTTCATTTACAGCAGCTCAAGTAGCTGAGTTGTTTTTCAGCGAATTTTTCCGTTTGCATGGTTTGCCTAAAACCATTGTCAGTGATAGGGACAGCAAGTTCCTAAGTGCTTTTTGGCAGGAGATCTTCAGATTGAGTGGAACAATGCTCACCCCAAGCACTACTTATCACCCGCAAATGGATGGGCAATCTGAGATTGTCAACAAATGGTTAGAAGGCTACCTTAGAAATTATGTTTCAGAGCAGCAAAGAGCTTGGGTCAAATGGCTTCATTTGGGAGAGTTTTGTTATAACTCTTCCTATCGTATGTCAATTAAGATGTCTCATTTCATGGCTCTCTATAGTTATGATGCTCCTAACTTTGTAGACTCGGTATTTGGTGATAGTAGAGCTCCACAAGCCAAAGATATGTTACAGCAGAGCCAAGACATCCTGAAATCATTAAAGGAAAATCTGCAACAAACTCAAAATCAGCAAAAGTTATACACTAATCAATAGCGTGTTGAGTGAACTTTTGCAGTTGGGGATATGGTTTATTTGAGACTCCAACCCTATAGACAGTCTTCTCTCAAGATGAGGAGTGTCGAAAAGTTAAAGCCACATTTTTATGGACCATTCAAAGTCACCAAGAGGATTGGTCAGGTGGCTTATGAGTTGGAGCTTCCAGCTGACAGCAAAATGCATAATGTTTTTCATGTGTCTCGCCTCAAGAAGGCACTTGGGCACAATGTGGTGGCTACTTTAGAGTTACCTCCATTAGATGAGGAAGGAAAATTGGTGTTGATTCCAGAGGAGATTCTTGATACTAGAGAACGTTCTTTGAGGAGGAGAACAATCAAAGAGTATTTAGTAAAATGGAGGAACTTGCCCATTGAGGATGCAACGTGGGAAGGTGAACACATCTTGCACCATTCAACTTTGTGGTTGCTTGAGGACAAGCAATCTCGAGAAGGGCGGACTGTAATGTCCCCTTCTCATCAGTAACCAGTTCAGTTACTCATCAGCCTATTCCGGAGGCCCATAGGCTTGTTGAGGTAAATTAGGGTTTCCTTTATTAGAGGTTTTTGTGGTATTTCTTGGAATTTACTATTTATAGTAAATTCTATTTTTGGCAGTACCTCAGTTGTCAGCTCTTCAGTTATGTTCCTCTTCAGTTGGAGTAATAAGGTGTTTCTCAGTTCTGGCTTAAAAGCTTTATTTGGTGAAAAAAGTTAAATTAAAGGCATTAATGTTATGTTTTTCAGTTGACTCCTTGGCCTAGTGAACTAACTTTAAAGTTGTGTTAAAAAGTGGCCATGAAGAGGGACGCGTTCATTAAGGAATTTATTTAGAAATATTTAATGAAGTCTTATGCCTTGAAGTTGGACGCCTTTTTAGGGAGTTTTATATTTTTGGAATTTGAAAATAATTCAAATGTCTATTAGGGCGTCCCTTGCTTGGAATCTGAAGAGTCTTCCCATTTTCTATAAAGATGAAGCTTTGCTACAGCATTTGGTATCCAATATGTTATGCTATTGTTATGCTGTCGAAATGACAAATAGATCAGTTTTACCCTACTGGGTCTATTCTGCTTTTTCAGAAGCTTTTTCAAGAGATCCAAGGTCATCAATGGAGGTCAGTCAACTGCTAGGTGTCAGAATCAGACGTTCAAGCATCAAACAGAAGCTGTCAACGACGAACGTGCATGAAAAATGGAGAAAGGAGAGAGGAAGCGGAAAATGTTGAAAAATGCAAAAAATTGTCTAAGGCTGGAGAAGTTAGGCGCCCCTGCTCAATTTGGGCACCCATACTTCAATGCCTTAGAAATTTTTCTATTTCCGACAGCCGAGACAAGGAAGGCACGTCAAACGAGGGAAGAAGTTGAAAATTGCTAAAAATTGGCTAAGTCTGCTCAGCATGGGTGCCCCTCGAGAAGAAGGGCGCCCATCTTTTTGGAGGGTCAGATGATGGAGTCAGAGGTTGGCTTCCCCAGGCAACATTGTTCAGTTTCTCGTCAGCTTCGCAACGGATGTCTCCATCAGCTCATCAGATCACCCAACTGCCAACAAATCTAGATCAAACAGAGGTCACAGAGAGGGGTGTTTAGAAATTTGAAGGTGAAAAACAATAAAAATGGCTAAATCTGGTGAATCTGGGCGCCCCTAGAGAAGAAGGGCGCCCAAGTTTTTGAGGGGTTGAATGAATCAATTTGCAAAAGGTGCCTCTAACGAGACTTCATCAAACTTGATCAAGCTTTCCAACGCAATCATCAGCACGTCTGTCGGAGCTGGCAGTTATCAGATATCAAAGGCTGAACAAAGGAGAAAAGTGAGTGGAACGACAACGTCAAAAGCAACAATGAAAAAAGAACAAAAACTATCTCTGGAGAAAATGGGCGCCCCTAAAGGAGAAGGGCACCTAGGGTTTAGAGCCTTTAAATGTTAGTTTTCGGAGATGAAGTATCCAGGAGACCCCTTCCAGAATCTTCTTAGCTATCTAGTGAACCTGACAGCCAAGTCAATCTAATCAATACAATGTCCGGAATCATGAATTCATCTGAAGGTCAGAAGAGAAGCAAAATTTGAAGATCATAAAAATGGCTAACACTGGAGAAAGTGGGCGCCCCTGGTGGAGATAGGCACCCGACAATTTGAAGGGTCAAACGAAGTTTTTGTCAGAAGATGTCTCCAAAACAATGTTGTCAGATTCGATCAGGCTCCGTGATCAAACGTTCAGCTCGTCCGTCGGATCAATCTGGAAGCCGGGAGACAGGATCAAACTAGGGTGGAAAATTGAGGAGAAGTTGAAAATAGTGAAAAATTGGTTTAAGTCTAGAGAGACTGGGCGCCCCACCTCAAGAAGGGCGCCCAACTTGCAATGCCTTAGTGAAATTTTTGAAAATTTCAAAAAAATTGAAATAAGGAAAAAACGCCTAAGTTCATTAGATGAACTTAAAATTAGGGTTTGAGAGTTGTTTCTCAAGACGAAAACTTATTTAAAGCCATTTTTGTGTTTTATTTTTCATATTTTCTTGCAGGTGGCTTCGAGAGATAGAGTAGCAACTTCAAACCTATATTTTCAAGATTCAAGAACATAAACTTGCTGGTTTTTCATAAATTTTCAAATCAGCTCTCAAAGAAGGCTTGTTTTTTCATATTTCTTCATCCAGAACATCAAATTTGTGAAGGAGGCTATTTCAACGAGCTGGTTTATATTTGTTCTATCTTCTAGACAATTTTTGATGGATTTTCTCAAGGTTGCAGCAGCTGCTTTGTATTTTGCATGTCAGAGAAAACTTCAAAATTTTCAATTTCTAATCTTCTGGGTCTATTTCAAACCTTCTTCTGGATAAAACCCATATCACAGTTATTTTAGGGAAACTTAAAGCGGTTGTTTTTTCAGTCAGAAGCTAGGGTTTTCAACATCTGATCAACTGGGTTCATCCAGAATATGCTCATGAACAATACCCAGATGCCAGCTTTTTCTGCTTTTTTCGGAGAAAATTAGGGTTTGCTTTTTCTTCAGTCTTCACTCCAAAGTTTCAAAAACGGACGATCTGGGTTGGCTTGTAACAGAATTCTAATCAAAACCCATATCTCAAAAAATTTCCAAAAATTCATCCTTTGACAAAGAAAAATCAGCGAACTAAAATTAGAAAGTTTGCCAAAACTTGTTAGAACTTAGGTGTGTTCACAGTCAATCTTCGAGTTTTGCAGGATGGGGTACATCCCTACAGAGTTTAAGACCAAATCAGCACTGTACCATGATTTCATAGAAACAGTCGAGACCGATATACACCATATCAAGCCAGTATTCAATATGCGTGGTTTGGAAGATGCAAGCAATGTTACCATCAGGCACCTTGGCCATTCAGGTCTTCTCGCAGCAACATCCATACCTTTTTCAGTACAAAGCTTGGAATTCATAATTGCTTGTATCAAGCATTATAATCCTGCCACAAGGGAAATTCAGTCAGTAGATGGAAGAATCATATGCAACTTAAAGCCGGACATGATCGAGAAATGCTTCTCAATTCCACCATGGCCTGGAAATGTCACCATCAACATAGAAGAATGTGAAAGGATATGGGAAAAGCACCAAGAAAAGTATAACAAGAAGATTGCACACAGGTGGCTGAAAGAAAAACACAGTACATTGCCAAAGAACATCAAGAGAGGAGAGTTCAAGGATGAATTTGCCATAATAATCACCTTACTCAACCAAATTACTGGTCAAGCGGATGCAACGAATTTTTAGCTTTGGATGTTCTACGTGATACCTCACATCATGAAGAAGACAGAGTTCTATGACTGGCCTACATTAATCAGTGATTGCCTTCATCATCAAATAACTGAATATTTCAATAGACATGCATTCCACATGATCTCCTACCTAGTCTACTTGGTTGCCTTTCAAGGCAAATTCAGAGGGTTAAATACGGAGGGTTCTTTAAATGTACAACATGTTTATAAATACTACACTCAGTTGGAGTTCACTGCGGCATCACATCACTACAAAAGAGTGAATGAAGCATTACTAATATATACAGTGTGTGACCTGGACAATGAGCTACATGTACGCATTTCATCTATTGCCAAGGCAACAATGTCAGAATGGGTGCATTGGTTTATTTAGTTTGCTACTTTCACTTACCTAAGGGTTTATGGCTATTCAGGTGCTCCTCTTATGTTACCAAGGTATCTGTCAGATGAAGTTGTGTGTATGGGATTTCTAAGGCAAGTATCAGATGTTCACACCCACTTGTGAAACAAAAAGAAACCAGCCTTCAGCTTCCCTTTTGAAATGGGAATATACAGATGTAGATCATCTGCAGATGCTAAAATAATGGGTAATGAGTTAGATAAACTTTCTCTCAAGCCTTTCAGCAAGAGACGATCTTATGATCCCCATGGTGTCTATGCAACTCGATTTAGTCAAAACTATGCTCACGTGCCCGCACTTGAGGATTTTTGGGCTAATTGCAGAGATGAGTTTGAGGTGCGAAGGAGAAGCAATAGTAGACTCACCCTTCATCAAATGAAACATTGTTTATCCGAGGATATTGAAGGGTTATCTGATGATGACGGGGATGTAATTCTCCCAGACTATACTAGAAATCAGATTGAGCAACAACCTCTTCCACAGGTTAACTGGGCTAACAAAGAATGCACTACAATAGAAGAAAGGACACGACAAGTGGTAGAGTACAGCAAAACCTTCTTGGTCCTCAAAAGGAAGGAGTCCATTCCAGTAGCAGAGCCGCCAAGGAAACATTCATCCCTTCCCTCTTCTTCAAGAGCTCGGCCGAAGATGAAAGGAAAAGTTCGGTCTCAAGAGGTTGCAAAGGGCAGCAGGTCAACAAAGATTGCGAAGAAGAGGTTGGACTACACAAGTATTGTCATCCAGGAGCAGCCAATGATAGAAACAGAAGTTCCTCCACATGAGCCCATACCTCAAAAGGAAACAGAAGACGTGCCTTTGATACAAGACCCTCTGAGGTCTCCACCAATTCACATTGATTTGGAAGACGAGGAGGTAGAGGAAGAGATTGCAATTATTCCTCCCATGGATGTTAGTAGAGATACCACATCTTGGCTTGAGAGCTCCTTGGGAAGAACAAGAAGAAGGCCTTCGTATCAGGTAAATGTTGATGATCTTAACGTATATCAGGAAGCACCCAAAAAGAAGGCAAAGAAACAAATACACTTTGAGAGGAATCTTGATGGTGAGATGGTCATGGAGACAGCTACACCTCTTGAAGATAGAATCAGGGATGAGGTGGATGTTGATGATTTTATAATGGTCAAAGAAAATCTTGGTAAAAGTACCCGACATGCTAACATGAGTTTGTTCAAGATGGTAACTGAAAATATTCAAGAAAGAGTGCAAAAGGATGGAGAGGACAAGGCAGCCCTCAAGGCTGAAAATCATCAACTCCAGTTGTGTATATCTAATCTCATTCATGGCACCTCACAAACAACACAGTTGCTGCCCCAAGTTTTAGAGACACCAGCCGATCAGTAGCAGTTGAGGCAGTTAGTTATTTGTGGAAAACAAACTCAAGAATGGATTGAAGAGTTCATTATCAGAGGAAAAGAGATTCTAGCACAGGTCTTTCAGCTGTGATACAAGGCTCATGACTTACGTCAAGATATCCAAGATTTTGAGCAGTTGATAGTCGAGTTCAAGCCTATGCATGAAATCATAATTGCAGATTTAGATATGGCTCAGGGCTCTACAATGGCAAGGGAACACAAAAGACAGATCCTGGAGTGGAAAGAAGGTCACCTTTTCAAGGTTAATACATATGTGAGAATATCTGAGGAGTTTGTTGTGTATAAGCAGAGTTATTGATACTCTTAAGCTCATCAAAGAGTTTGTTGCAGCAATTCCTTGTCAATATTGCCTTGAAGATGGTTCATACATTGGGCTTGACATAGTCCAAGCAGAGTTTCAGAGCATCATGCATGGCAGCAATGGTAGTGTTGGAAGAATGAAGATGATTTCCATTATGTCAGAAAAGTTCGAGAAAGCGGCCAATGACAACAAAGATTTCTTGAGATCTATTGCAAATGGTGAAAAAATCTTGGAAAAGCGGCATTTTGTTATTAATAGTATTGGCACTCCCACCAAGAATGAAGTTGCTCGCTTTTTAGCGGATGTTTTTGAGATTTAAATCAGCTTTCTTCTAGAAGCTTCTTCCTAAGCTTTCTTTCTATTCTTGTCATGATTCTTATCCATTCTTCGAGGATAGAAAGAAAACAATTGTAATGAGTTGGCATTTTCTATTTTTAGATGCTTTCTAGGTTTTAGATGTTTATCTTTTCTAGGATTAGAAATAAAGCTTCCATGTTGGCAAGTAGTAGTTGTAAAAGCAAGGAGATTTTAGGGTTCCCTACTCCTTTGCTTGTGTATAAATTAGAGCAATTTTTGCTCATTTTAGTTTAACCGTGCTTGTGATAACAGAATTGCTGAGCCTATGCCTTCATGTTTGTTATCGATCAGTGTCTGTTCACTTTGTGTAAAGAGAAAGTTTGCATGCCTCCTTAGCTGCAAATTCTTGTTTAGTGCATGTGTTTTGTGTCAATCGTAATCTGGGTTGATCGCATGTTGCAAGTATTTTGCTACAACTTGTGCCAGAATTGTAATCTTGTGCTCGAAGTGTGAGAAAATAAATTCTTGAAGCTTGTTTTGCCTCCCCTAATATAAAGTCTCATATTTCCGTTATTGTGTAATACTTATATGATCTCCTTTTCAGCTTGCATTGAAATTCAGTAGATGTATGTTGAAAAAAGTTTATTTAAGTATCTTTGTCAGAAAATCAATCTCGTTCATTTCCAACTCTCTTGCTCTATGTTTACTTGAAAGGCTAGAAACTTCTTTAGTGTAAGTTAAGTTGTAGTTGTTAAGTTTCATTTAAAGGAAAACCTTAGCTGCAACATCTAGAGTTCTATAACCTTGTGTTCTCGCAATTGAATCAAAAAGATAGGCAAAAATTAGTTTTAATTTACTTTCTTTATGCAACTCAGCAAAAGAGGGAGTTTCCCCTCCTAATTTGAAGAGCGGTTTACTGCACATAGTTGTTCGTTTCCAAAACGCATTCCAGAGGTACGATTTGAAACGCCAACAAAGGCATAGGGAAACTAAGCTAGATGAAGAATGTGGTTGAAGATGCAAGGAATATCAAAAAGTACATTACAATAACACATGGGTTTTAAATCTTATGATGGCAAGGATCTTGTGCAATCAAGAGTCACACACTTTGCCACTAATTTTCTCACCGTGCAGAGTATATTAGCTATAATTCTCAACCTTAAGTGCATGTTTGTGAGTGAAAGGTGGTTAGAGAGTCCTTATTGTAAAACGGTTGAAGCAGAGAAGGTCATGAAGGCCATTTTTTATGATGGATTTTCCAAAGTCATGGAGGAGATCATCAATGTAAGTTTTCAAACTTCGATTGCTATTTATTTTTTTATTTTATAATGTTACAATTTGTTAATTTTCTAAAATTTTGGTATTTAGGTGCCAAAACCATTGGTAAGGGTTCCACGGCTGGTGAATCATGAGGCACCTACATGAAGCTATGGATAAGATCAAAAACATGATTCAACACTCATAAGGGTCAAATAAGACCAAATATGAACCATATGGCGCATAATTGATTGCGGGTGGAACCGACAACTCCACCAAGATATTCATGCTTCTACCTACTATTTGAACCCCAAGTTCTTTTCTCTCATTCTTTCAAAGAAGATGCAAAGGTTTTTCTTGGCATCAACACATGTATTAAGAAATTGGTTGACGATGATAAACTTTGAGACCTCATATTTGATGAGATACAAAGTTATAAGAAAGCTAAGGGGGTATTATTTTCTTCACATTCAACAAAGTAGATGCTACCCTATAGAGGAAACTGCAATGTTTGGAAAAAAACAAGCCTAACCATTCCTCCAAATCCAATTCTTCTACATCAAAGGGAAATTGTTTTTTCAAGCATAGAAGTTTGTGCTACTATTGCAGGAAAAAGGGACACATTATTATGAATTGCATTCAATGTGCCAAGGATCTCCTCAATGGAAAACTAAATATAGATAAAGAATTAGCTGCAGACAATAATGAAGAATGTCTTTTCAAAATAGCCACTGACGACCCTCCACACAAGAATAGTGAGGAGGAATATATTTTCTAAATCAAATCAAAAGTTTGTATTTGTGATTGGATGTGTTTGTCCCCAATCACAATTGTTGGTTGTTTGTAAATGGATGTGTTTGTCCCCATTCACAAGATGGTGTATGTCATTGGAAGTGTTTGTCCCCAATCATATTTTTGTTGAGTAATTATGATTGGATGTGTTGATGTCTAATTACAACCACGTGAGAAAACTTCCATATCCATATTGAAGATTAAATTTAAATGTAGCTTAGAGCTATTTGAATTTACATAATCGAATTGCTTAAAGAGGCACCTTAATGCATGTATAAAAGATTAAATATTAAAAAGACATAGTAAATAAATATTATTTATTGGGCCAACTTTTCTTGGAATTTGTGCCTCCTCAAGAAAGCGTCCTTTCTCTTGAGGCCGACATCTCTTCATGAAAGGGTGCGAATAGGATATATATGTGATATCCTTCATTGTGTAATTCATCAAGTTCATTCAGCATTCGCTAAAAGGAGAAGTTCTCACTATTGCAGAAAATCTTGTTTTCTCACAGCAGATCGATTAGAATCATATTCTTTGTATCTTTGCATCTAGGAGAGGTGATGTTCATTGTATGAAATAGGCATTGCCTTGTGCCTAAGTTGTAAGCAGATTTCTGCTCCTGATTATTTAATATATAGGAGATATATTGGCTGGGTTTTTCTCCCTCAAGTTGGAGGGTTTTCCCAAGGTATTGGTTGTGTTCTTGTGTTGAATTTGAAATTATATTTGCTTTCTAATTTGATCATATGAAATCTACATGGTATCAAAGCAGGTTTGAAGAGGATCCCGATCAGATTTGTGTTTATCAGCCATACCCTTTTGGTATTTTCTCATCTTCATTCACTTGTCAAGATGGTGAATGGCCTTAAGATTGAGGATAGGCTTGAGGGAGCGTCAAACTTCACTTCATGGAGATTCAGGATTATGCTCACCTTGGAGGAAAGCAAATTGGCAGAGTTTGTGGAGAGCTCCGCCCCCGACCATACAAAAGAGGAAGAAAAGGCCCTATGGAAAAAAAAAAAGATACTAGCGCAAAGAAGATTTTGGTTGATTCGGTGAAAGATCATATTGTTCCTATCGTCTCCAAGTTAAGGACTGTGAGAGAGATGTTCAAAACCCTAGAGGAGATGTACGAGATCAACAACACCAGCCGAGCTCTTGCACTGAAGCAACAACTTCATCACTTGAAGATGGCGAAGGAAGAAACTATTATTGCCTACTTCATGAGAATAACCGAATTGAGAGATCAGCTCTTGTCTATTGGGCATGTTGTCGATAGCAAGGATCTAACCATGCTGACTCTCAATGGTCTCCCTTCTTCCTGGGAGTTTTATATTCAAGGACTCAATGCAAGATCGAAGCTTCCCAAGTTTGATCGATTAAGGGCAGACTGTATTCAAGAAGAATCTAGGTCGGCTGCAAGAGGTATTGGGAAAAACTCCATTAATGAAGATCTTCATGTTCTTGCCACTCAATCCTCAAAGAAGAAAAGTGAGAAGAAAGGGTATTTCAAAAGAAATAGAGATAGAGGAGCTGATTGTGGCCCCGCATTTAAAAAGAAGAGGGACCTCTCCAAGGTCCAATGGTTCTGATGTGACAAGTATGGTCATTTTGCAAAGGAATGTCCTTCCAGGCAAAAGCAGCAGGCTGCCTTTGCCAATGTCGGTGAAGCCTCTATGCAGAAGGATACAAGTGAATACCTGTTCTATTCAGCTTTGTCAAGTAATGTATCTACCGACACCAACACTTGGTTGATAGACAGTGGTGCCTCTCGCCACATCACCAGATTCAGGGAACATCTATCTGATTTGGTGATGAAAGATTCCAACGAACAAGTTATTATTGGAGATGATGCTAGTTACTCGGTTAAAGGAGTTGGGACTTCATCTCTACATTTGGATTATGGCGATCCATTACAGTTGGATGATGTGCTATTCGTTCCAGGCATCAAGCGGAACCTTGTTTCCATATCAGCCTTGGAAGACAAGGGCTATCAAGTTGTCTTTTCTAAAGGCAAAGTTCTCATATGGGCAAAGAACTCTAACTTCAAAACTGTCAGGATGGTTGGAGTTAGACATGGGTGTCTCTACAGGCTATGCACGCACCCCATTCAAGCTCTAGTACATGACTTTTCGAGTTTGGGTGATCTTTGGCATCCAAGATTGGCTCACCTTCACTTTCGAGCGCTACATGTTATGGAGAAGATGGTCACGAGCCTTCCTAAATTCAACCAGAAGCATGAAGGAACTTGCAAAGGCTACGCTTTGGGTAAGAATACAAAAGGTCCATTCCATAATAGTGAAAGTAGATCCAAATGTGTCTTAGATCTTATTCATTCTGATTTATGTGGTCCAATGTCTGTTGCATCCTCGAGTGGTTTCTTGTATTACATTATTTTTATTGATGACTACTCTAGAAAGACTTGGATCTATTTCTTGAGATCTAAAGAATCTGAGGAAGTGTTAGAAAGATTCAAAGAATGCAAAGCTCAGGTGGAGAATCTGTCCAGGAAGAGGATCAAGGTGTTGAGATTCGATAACAGAGGAGAATACACTTCTGTTATTTTCTGTCACTTTTGCATTGAAGCAGGGATTAAGAGGGAGCTTAGCGTTCCTTATAATCCTCAACAGAATGGTGTTGCGGAGAGAAAGAAAAGAACTATCGTGGAAGCAGCCAAAGCCATGCTTCATGACCAAGACCTGCAAATATCTCTTTGGGCTAAAGCATCAAAGACTGCAGTCTATGTCCAGAATAGAAGTCCTCACAGAATCTTGGAAGAACATTACTCCTGAAGAAGCATTCTCTGGGGTAAAACCCGAAGTAAGTCATTTGAGGATTTTTGGGTGTCCAGTGTATATTCATATACCTAAGGAAAAGAGGACAAAATTGGAACCTTCTGGCAAGAAGGGAATTTTGGTAGGCTACAGTGAGACTTCTAAAGCTTACAGAATCTAAATTTCAGGTCAGAAGACTATTGAGATCAATAGAGATGTCACATTTGAGGAGGATGTTGCATTCAGAAGATCCAAGGGATCTCATATGGAGATTGATGAAGAAGAACCTCCTCAGGATATGGAAGTTGACCATGTTCCTGAGAATCAGAGGGAGGTTCCAGAACCTCAAGAAGATGATGATCCAGCTGAACCCTTGGAGCCTACTGATGAGCCAACAGATATTGTGATTGGAAAGAAGAGACCTCTTTGGGCTAGGAAAATAATGCAGGAGGCAGAAAGTTTTGCAGCGCCAAGAGGAACTTTCAGAGAAAGTAAGAGACCTTATGAGTTCTCCGATTATGTAGCCTTGATGAGTCATATCATTGAGTCAGAACCTTCAAGTGTTGAAGAAGCTTCTAGTCAACAAGTTTGGAAAGATGCTATGACTGAGGAGTATCAATCCATACTTAAGAATGATGTTTGGGATATTGTTCCTAGACCTGAAGGCAAATCTGTGGTGTCTTCTAAATGGCTCTTCAAGATCAAGCATGCGGCTGATGGGAGCATTGAGAAGTACAAGGCAAGATTTGTGGCTAGAGGGTTCTCACAAAAGGAGGGAGTTGACTATAAAAAAACCTTTGCTCCTGTGGCTTGTTATACTTCTGTCAGAACCATTATTGCTATTGCAACATCTAGAGGATGGAAGATTCACCAAATGGATGTAAAGATAGCCTTTCTTAATGGTGTCATAGAAGAAGAGGTTTAAATTGAGCAATCCGATGGATTTGAGCTACATGGGAAGGAGTCTCATGTTTGCAAGTTGAAGAAGGCCTTGTATGCTCTTAAGCAAGCTCCTCGTGCTTGGTACGAAAGGATTGATTGTTACCTGTTGAGTTTGGGTTTTTCAAAGAATGATGAAGATTCTAACCTCTACTTCAAAGTAATAAATGGTGAAGCATTAATTCTGGTTATGTATGTTGATGATTTGATTATCACTGGAGAAGAACACCTGATTCTAAAATGTAAGGAGTTAGCTTCTGAGTTTGAGATGAAAAATCTTGGTCTTATGCATTACTTCCTTGGCTTAGAAGTTTGGCAAAAGTCGGATGAGATGATTCTAAGTCAAGGCAAGTATACTATTGACATTTTGAAAAGGTTTGGTATGATTGATTGCAAACCTATGTCTACACCCATGGAGACCAATTTACATAAGTTGAAGGAAGCTGCAACTAGCTCTGAACTGGTGGATTCTACGATGTATAGGCAGCTGATTGGTTCATTGATGTATCTAGTTAACACTAGACCTGATATATGTTATGCAGTGAGTGCACTTAGTCAATTTATGTGTGAACCAAGGCAGATACATCTTGTTGCAGCTAAACATATCCTGAGATACTTGCGTGGCACAATTGGATATGGATTGAAATATTCTACAGGTGTGGATTTGGAGCTGCATGGTTTTACTGATCCTAATTGGGCAGGGTATGTCACAGATCAGAAGAGTACCTCTAATTGTTGCTTCAGTTTGGGATCTTCCATGATATCCTAGTGCAGCAGGAAGCAGTCTTCAGTAGCATTGAGTACAGCCGAGGCAGAGTACATTGCAGCTAGTGTGGCAGCTCGAGAAGCAGTGTGGCTTCGAAAGCTCCTTGCAGGATTGTTTGGACAATCAATGGAGCCTACTATCATTCATTGTGATAACCAGAGTTGTGTGAAGCTTTCTGTCAATCCTGTGTTTCATGACAGAACAAAGCATGTTGAGATCAAGTACCATTATATCAAAGATATGGTATTGAGGAAAGCTATACAATTGAGGTATATCAGCACTGATAAGCAGACGACAAACATTCTCACCAAGCCCCTCTCCAGGATAAAGTTTGTGTACTTTCGAGATAAGCTTGGTATGGTGGAGAATACAACCTTAACTGAGAAAGAGTCTCAGTATCAGTGATCATCCTTAATGAGTTCTCTGTAAGAGAAGTTCGAGGTGAAATCCCTTGGTAATGAGTTCTTCTCTGCAAGAGAAGTTCGAGGTGAAATCCCTTGATTCCACCCTCTGGGAGAGCCATGGTGGATGTCATGTGTGTGACTCCATGACAACATCGCACGAGGGAGTCCGTAATGATTTACTTGTACTTGTGTTTCACCCTCTGGGGGAGCCATGGTGAAAGTCATGATGAGGTGACAACATCACATTGAGTGATGAGCACTTGTACATACCATCTATGGAGGTAGCCATGATGGTTGAGATCACGATGAGGTGATATACTTTCACAATGAGGTGATAAGCTCTTTTCATGGATTTAGCCATGATTGATTAACATCACAATGAGGTGATACGTCTTGTACAGCTGGAAGTATTCCTCCCTGGCTGAGAGGGAGTGTTGATGTCTAATTACAGCCACCTGAGAAAACTTCCAGATCCATATTGAAGATTAAATTTAAATGTAGCTTAGAGCTATTTAAATTTACATAATCGAATTGCTTAAAGAGGTGCCTTAATGCATGTATAAAAGATTAAATATTAAAAAGACATAATAAATAAATATTATTTATTGGGCCGACTTTTCTTGGAATTCACGCCTCCTCAAGAAAGCTTCCTTTCTCTTGAGGCCGACATCTCTTCATGAAAGGGTGCGAATAGGATATATATGTGATATCCTTCATTGTGTAGTTCATCAAGTTCATTCAGCATTTGCTAAAAGGAGAAGTTCTCACTATTGCAGCAAATCGTGTTTTCTCATAGGAGATCGATTAGAATCATATTCTTTGTATCTTTGCATCTAGGAGAGGTGTTGTTCATTGTATGAGATAGGCATTGCCTTGTGCCTAAGTTCTACGCAGATTTCTGCTCCTGATTATTTAATATATAGGAGATATATTGGCTGGGTTTTTCTCCCTCAGGTTGGAGGGTTTTCCTAGGGTATTGGTTGTGTTCTTGTGTTGAATTTGAAATTATTTTTGCTTTCTAATCTGATCATATAAAATCTACAGGATGTGTATGCCCCCAATCATAATTGTTGTGAGCAGAAGTGTGTCCCTATTCATGATTGATGTTGGATTAGATGTGTTTGTCCCTATCCAAACTTCTTGTAGGACTGAGGGTAGAAGTGTTAGTCTATACCCTTGGTTCCATGGCTAAATGTGTTTGCCCTATCCTTGAAAAAAGTTCAGAAGCATAGTGACACAAGTTCCACAATTGCTTGTCATGAGTAGAAGTGTATATCCCTTATGATGAACTACTAAACCTGGTCATCAAGTGTTGTTGGTCCACTTATCCCCATTTGGAGAATGATGCAATATGGGGGGGTGTTAGGAATATTAAATCATTCATAGGATGCATATAATAATTATGTATTAAGTTTGTTATAGTTTGTTAATAGGTTAATATATTGGTGGTACGAATGTTTGTTTAGGGAAGTTGTTTAAGGAGTTTCCTATAAAATAGGATATGAGAATCCTATAAATATGTAATATGATTGAATAATAGGACATAGAATATTATTTGTATGTAAAATTCCTTGGATAGCTTTCAACTTTGTGTGAAGGATTCACATATGGTACATGGCTTTCAAGGAAGGAACAGCCTCTGACCCACAATGTCTTCCAGCTCAATCGTAGGAGGCTGCAATCTCAATTCATATGGCTTTTGCTTTGGGTCTGCAAATATCATCCAATCACATCTTATTCAAGATTCTTTGTGTGCCTTACACGCCATTCAAGGATCACAACTGCATTGATTTGTTGAAAATTGATTGAAGATTTTATTATCAAGGACTGGGTCAATTGAGTATTTGCAAACAAATCTACCCAATATCATTATTATATCTATATTTGCTGGAATTTTTGAGGGTTTGATCTATTGTTCCAATCATATTGTTGGTGGTTTAAGAGTTTTTGAAGCATTGATCTATTTCTTTAATCATATTGCTGCTGTCAGCACCATTTCCAGCCGTTGTAGAAGGATAAATAAGCATCATATAATTCTGATCAACATTTATTCTGCATGTGGCGGGGTTTTTCATACACCTACACCTCAGCCACCATCATTCTTCAGCAGCGCCATAACATTTTTAGTCATTTAATGACTATTGTACCTTTTTGTAGCTTGTGTCAGCTACCTGTACAACTTCATTAATTTATAATATTTGGTGTTCATGATTAATTGTGAGATGCATATGAGGGTTTCATATATTTTCCAGTTACATATACATCACACTTGCCATCATATTTGTCATATTTTCTTCATATAAGGGTTTTCAAGTTTATATCAGACATCAATATTCAAATCTACTGCCATAACTGAATATTTTTAGCATTTGAGGGTTTCCAAATTCATATTAGCATTTTGGATGAATGAATCTGTTGTTTCATCTATGGTATTTTGATGAATAAGGGTTTCCAAAATTTGTTGCTGCTAATTGTACTACTAATCAGCGTCCTATTCAATGGATTTTGGCATCCACGTTTGTATTTTTCATCTATTTCAGCTTGCAATCATTAGGAAAACTTCATATTTCATAAGATTTCGAATTGAGAACGTTAAACTTACATATTCCATTGCTTTATTACATATCTCGTAGTCACTAATCCCATTGATATGTGTTTCATATCCCAATATGCTAATATATTTTCATTTGCTCCTTCCTTCTTTCTAATTCTATGGGATAAAATGACAATAATATAATAATAATTTCCAATAAATCTAACATACAGATAAGAACATTACACCTTAGTACAATAGAAAAAGCAGCATTAAGTATGAATATAAGTTCACTCTCCCGTCGCCAGGTTTTGAGACTTTTAACAAATTAAACTTAACATACCATATTTCAGGTTGCCAGAAAAATTAATGACGAACGGGGGTGCACCGAGCAACTGAAAGTGAACTGCTTGGATTGTGTTCTGAACCAAACAATGAAATCATTATTTAGTAAATCCATGTTAACTATACAAAATTTGGAAGAAATTGTGAACTAAAGCAAACAATCCCAGTACCTGGGGAGCAATTAAAGAGAATCTTGAGAGTATTGCTGCAATAAGTGTTCTTGCTGGGACAGTTGACCAGAGTTTGAAAGATTTAAATGACATTCTGGCATTCAGCAGTGCAAGTACCATCTACAAGAATGAAAACATCAGTTCAAACCCATGTAAAAATTCAGTCAACATTAGGAGCACCTAGATAAAATAAATATGATTGATCACAATAACAAAATTTGGCACCATTATTTTCTAAACCACGATATAAACTACAGCTTCATCTTAGAATACACAGCAAAGTTTCTACCTATTAATGAGAATGAAGATTATATAATGAACTTGTTAAAAATATAACTGCAAAATTTCTCTAAGTTTTAGTACAAAGACTTACAGTTTAAGTATAGTGTTTAGTTACTTTTCCGAACCTTATGTTTTTTGCACCTTAGTAATTTTCTATTGTAACCAAATGTTATTCATAGTCACATTGTCCCACTTCGGTCATCTGTGTACACAAATATCATTTCTTTTCATTTTTCTTCCATTTTGGATGGATGTAATTATTTTGAACAACATGAATCTTTATAGCACAAAGTGCTCCCAAGAAAGTCACCTCTTATGACTCTGCAAACTTATGGCTAGGGTATGTTAAAAGTAGCAAAAAAGTAAAGTAAGATTATTGCACCATTCATTTTCAGCCAAATGTGGTTATCAAGAGTAAATAAAAGTCACTTGCAAAATGTAAGAACAAAAGTAAAGAAACAACAGGAGAGACATAATTTTCCTTTTCCATGCATTTAACAATATGAGACTGGTGAGCAAAGCTTGGAAACCACTGTAAAGACTAAGACCGAACCACATGAACTTTGAATGGTCACTGTGAGCCCAGCATCCAACAGACACATCATATCAGAAAAGCAATGTACAGTGCAAACATGGAGTTTCCTTCCATCAAATATGTTGCTCCCAGGAAAATATATGCCAGACAAATAAATTAATATTTTGCATACCCCCTTTCTAGAAGCAGCAAGGAGGAGATTTGGCCACAGTTCGCTCTCCATAAAAATAGCTGCATCTGGATGCCAATGCTTCAAAAATGCATCCACAGCAGGAGGAGTATCCACAGGAGCAAACTGCATCAAAGGTATGACAGTATTTAAGAAGTAACATCAAGGAAACTACGACAAAAGCATATGGTACAAAATAAAATACAATACATAAAATTCAGATAACACTGGAATCCATGTTTCATCTTCATAGTTGATACAAGTTTAAATGAAAAATGTGTCTTCAATTTTGTGAAACATATAGCACATTACAGTTACTCAAGAGTCAAAACCATTATCCCGTGGCAGCTAGTAATTTGCAGCCTTTTTTTGTCACAAGAACAATGGTAAGTCAGATTGCATAAGAAACATATAAACAAACATATAACAAAATGTTTCTTTTAGAAAATTAAAAGGCAAAATTATACACACAAACATGAATTTGATGGTACAAAAGCTTGGAATTCTTACCATCGTATCTGGGAGGATGTTCTTTTTGCTTGCATTATTGTATGAGTAGTCCTGAAGTGAGCCTTTAGAGAAAAATCAAGGTCCTTGATGAGCATATGATAACCCCATTTTTTATTATATAAAGACTTTTGATCCTTTAACCATATGATCTAGTGGTATGATAATGGGCCTAATGTAATTATTATTTGGATTTGGTTGGCTTAGCATCTTATTTTTAGCAAAGAACTTGAAACAAACTTCATCGTCTACATCATGGACTCAAAACTTGTAAATACCTCACCAAAATCACAAGTAGTTGTAAGCTTTTATATTCCCTGAGTAACTTGCACACTTACAAGGGAGTGCTGGTGAGTCAGGGGTTACAAATCGTGGCTAGTAACCACAAATACTCACCAAGTCCATGTCTGCATCTTGGCTCGCAGCCTACATACAGAAACATGGGATTTTATTGTTTTAAGCCCTCCAAAGGCAAAAGAAATTAAAGGAGATCATGTAAGTGAGATTTCAGATATTTCTGAGGATCTTCCAAGCATGTATAATTCCTAGCTTTTTTGAATTTTTTCAAATATGTTTTACATTTCTAAAATTTTCCAAGCATTTAGAAATGTACTCAATTACAGGTACAATAGTGTTTTACATGCAATTGAATTAATTTACAATAGCTATAATTGTACAGCAATGAATTTTTATTTTTTCAAAGCTAGAGTCCTACATTTCTTCATTTTCTTAAATGCCAAAGTTTGCAGCAATTAAACTTGTAATTTTTCTTTTTCCAATACCAAGGTTTGTACTTCAAATCCAATGGCATTAGGAAGTGGAAGTGGAATTTGAAGCATTGGTAACAGAGATGCCACTTGGAAACATGATGTACCAAGACTGACATTAGGATTAATAAATTGCAATTGTTGTGGATTGAAGATGAGCAGAGGCATCAATTGCCTCAAATACCACCTTGTACAAATTGCTGGTTGCAAGGAATTGTATCGAATGATTGACCCGAAGGTTGTGTTAACAATCAAACATGTATCTCCACAAATCCTAAAGACTTGCACCAAAATCCAAGGCCAAAAAAATTGTCCACAAAGGTAATGGAGAGAACTTATATCAGACAATAACATGAATGAGCCAATTCTTGTGAGGGCATACTTAACTTCAGCTTTGGACTCAGCTAGACCCAACAGGGTGTTACTAGATATATCCTCAACAACACTTCTAACAAAGTATGATAAACAAGACTAAACCAACTACAACCATTCCCAATGTATGTTTGACCCCAAGATTTGTCACTAAGCAAAAGACTAACTGGTTGTCTGTAAAACCTCTTTTTAAGCTGATAATAACCAGTGTTCCACGGGGTTTTGGGGACAGGGACGGGGGGACGGCAGGGGACGCGTTTCCGAGATGTGGGGGCTGGGGGCCTAAGTTTGGGGACGATAGGGGGACGGCGGGGGGACGGCGGCGAGGGGGCAGTAGGGTGCTGAAATACATATAGTACTTCAAAAAAAGTTATAAAAAGATGTATAAGTATAAGAATTATACATCTTGGAGACAACTAGGAGTCCCCTAGACGTCTTGAGGACAACCCAACGTCCTCAAAGTCCTAGCAGCATCTTGGAGACAGCGACACTGGTGTTGGGATGGTGGCGCTGGTGGTGGCCTGGTGGGGGGACGTCTCCCCCAAGTCCCCAAGTCTCCGAGACGTCCCCCTCTAGGAAACGTGAGGTCTTTTGGGGGGGACGCGTCCCCATGGAACACTGATAATAACATAATTGCACATGTACAAGATGCATGGAAACACAACATGATTCTCCAAAACAATGGTAGTTATAGTTTACTTAAAACATTCCTTGGGTTAAACCATTGAATCATGAAAGCATGTGGAATTCTAACCTACTTCTAAACTACTAAAAGTGATAGATATTCAAATAAGGAGTATGTTCGATAACTGTACTCCGAGAATGGTGTCTATTCCAATGGGTAACAGACTCCTAGATTACAAGATAGAAAAGAGACACACTTGCCAATCACCAATGAAATTGGATTTTTAGACACGCACAAATCAGAGATGCTATGTCAAATAACTGAGCATACTTAATAATCCATAAGAATGCTGCAAAAATCCACATGAAACAAAGGAATGACCATCACAAAAGCCTTGTGATAATTTAAAATGTTGTCACATTCATCAAACCCCTATTACATTAAAACCAGCAAATGTGGCAAGAGGAAACCAACAACTAGGTTTAAGGATTACCCTGAAAATTTACAAACTGCCATGGAGACATTCACTTACAAACATAATTGCTATTTGAAACTCTTTCTATGATTTACAAAAATGTATTTCCCAACTTACAAACTAGACTTGTAGAAATCAAAATCCTAGATAACTCTTTGACACTTACAACCCTTGGAAAAAATAAAAATCAACCCTTTTTACATCTTGCATTCCTATGCTTATAGCATTTCAATTACATACATTATAGCAACTTGTCAGTGGTCACATCATTCTTACGTTAGTCAAGGCATTCAATGCATCAAGACATCCTCCTACAATGAAATCATTCTTGGATCTAGTGCTCAATGACCTAGGGCAGCTAGAACGTCCTTGGATTCAAAAAGTAGGTTAGTCAAGGCATTCAATGCATCAAGACATCCTCCTACAATGAAATCATTCTTGGATATAGTGCTCAATGACCTAGGGCAGCTAGAACGTCCTTGGATTCAAAAAGTAGCTCAGAACCCATTTATAGACTTGCAACATTTAGGGTTTGCATTTATGGCACTCAGGTACACATACATATTTTAAAATTCTTCACATGGCCTTGCATGTGAATAAGGGCCTTTGAGGAGCTCAATGACATTTTGGCAAGAATTAGATAGTAGTATATATCCATTGCATTCAATTCTAGTAATTAATGATGTCCTTGGAATAGCAGGGGAGGTAGGTCCAAGTAGAACAATGTGCACAAGCATTAGGGATCTGCAAAAACTCATGCTTGAACAACACAAAAAGGTAAAAAATATATTGCAAGCCCACTAGTTAGGAATTCAAAAAATTGCATGCCAAGTTGCCAAGGCAGATTGGGAGTTAGCAATTAGGAAAGATGCATGCCGAGAGAATGGGAAGAAGAAATCCAAGGACTTGGAGAAATGGAAAAAGGAAGAGTGGGATTCAACATTTTGGGATATCTTATCATAGTTTTTTTTCCATGTTTGCAAACATTACAAGTCTCGAAGTTCCAAAAGGAGACGGCGTGAAGAGGAGCGAGGATTAGATTTTAGGATTTCTAGTTACAAAGTGCACCTTGGTAAAGAGGGGATGGGAAAGCTCAAAAACAGAAAACATGGGTGAAAGCAATCAAGGATCGAGGAAAAGGAAGTGAAGAACTTTCAAGGACCAAGGATCGGGCTTACTGACTACAAGGTAAAAGGCTACAAGGAGTCCCGAAATTCTAGGCCTAGGAAGAAAGAAGACGGTCAGATGTCAAGGTTCAAGGATCAGGGAAATATGTATGAGGTACTTGTTACCTCAGTTTTGGTCCACCAATACCCATCCATTTTCAAAACCTCACTTCTCTCATTATTTGACTAAGTATGGGTCATATGGGTCTTCAAGCCATCTAGTGTGTTAATTGCCCTTCAGTGGAGTCCCTTAAACTTCTTGACACTTAGCCATTTTGTGTTAAATCGGCCTTCAAAGTGAGTTTTAGAACTACCATCAAGTCCCAACAAGGTTCTCACAACCTTGTCGGACCTCAATGAGGTTCTCATAACCTATCCGTGTTCCGACAAAGTTTGAGTAGCTGCCCTTTACTTGGTCTGAAAACAATTTCGGTGTCCGATGTGGTTATGAGAACCACTCATTTACCCAACAACAGGCTTCTAAAGGAAAAATATAAGTTAAGTCCTTTTCTTTTTTAGCGTCAATGGGGTTGTGACAACCTCATCGGACCTTGACGTGCTTGTCACAACCACTGAAATCTTTGACAACATGAAAGAACGAAGGATTAAAGGCAAAGGTTTCGGCACTCAAGCATGGTTTGGAAACCAATTTCGGATCTCGAAAGAGGTTTTGAAACCCCTTCATTCCGCCAACAAGGAAATGAACACGATGCAAATAATTTTTTCATCGAACGTTTGAGGAGGTTCTGAAACATAAGTTGAAGCCCGACATACAATTCACAACCCAAAGGCTAACAAAAGAAATAAAGATATGCAAAGGCAAAAATACAGTGGGGCTTGATTAAGGCGTGCCCAATCAGCAAGCAGAGCGAATGTGGACCTGAGAACCCTGCCATCTCAATAGCAACCATTTGGTTCTTTGAATTATTGAAATCATATGATTTAAATTGTATAGTATTTTAATTTTTTTGATTCTTTTAAATCAAGTTGCAAGAATATTTGACAGTTACAATTTCAAAGCTTCAAATATATAATTGAAGGGCATTAGAGGGGTTCTCTTTTTGGCCCCCAATTGCACTATGATGTAAGAGGGAGATTTTATCAAAAGGAGGAACAATAAGTTTCTGATGTTCCTGAAGGAAATTATTTGTTTGTGTGCATATGAAATTGAATGTAGCACTTTGTTGTTTATTTCCAATGTTCCTCGAGGACACGTTCCCCCCAAATCCCCACATTCCCAAGATGAGGACGTCTCCAAGACGTGGGGACAGGTCGGGGACATCTCACCACCGTCGATTCATCGGGGACGTCGAGGAGACGTTGGGGATGTTGAGACGTCCCAAGGACGCCCAAGTGTCCCTCGAGTGTCTCGAAGACGTCTAGGAGTTTCCCGGCATGGGCATCCCAAAAGGTGCATTTTTTTAAAAAATTTATTTTATTCATTTTTGTGCTTAGGGACGAACCCTAATGGCAAGTGGTCCCCCTCCATGCCCTCTAAGCTTTACAAAACACTCCCAAATCCTCATTTTAAAATTTTTGACTTATTTTAGCTTTAAAAAGTCTAATTCGCCCTCAAACCCTAAACTTATGTCCGCCATGAAGGTTTATGTGGCTTTGAAGGTCTTAATTTGGGTCTAATTGTGAATGCAAAATGATGTGCACCATGAAAGTTTGTGTGGTTTTGGAGGATCTTGCGAGGGGCGCTGCCCCTCAAACCCGCTAGGGCGTTGCCCCCAAACCCCCACAAGGGGCATCGCCCCTCGACCCCACTGGGGGCGTTGCTCACAGACCCCCACAAGGGTCGCTACCACCAAACCCTTGCGAAGGGCATTGCACCTCGACCCCATTTGGGACATTGCCCCCAAATTCCCATTGAATTCATTTGATTTGCCATGTACTCTCCAAGTCCAAGTTTCCAAGTTTGCCTACAAGTCTTCATCTATAATATCATCATGATCATCCAATTGGACAATCATCCTTGATGCTTACATTCAAGTTTGACTAATTGACACTCTAATGTTTTTTATTTTTATGGTGGTTTTGTTAAGTAGTATTAATAGTATTATAGCATTTAAGTATTTTAAATTTTAATTAGTAATTTGCCAAAGTTTCATTTGTAAATTCAACAATATAATTCTTATGCATCTTTAAAAAAACTATTTTTTCAAGTACTATATGTGCAACAGATATGTGCAAGGTCAGAACTTACATCAATAATCTTGTTGCATCCAAATTTATATCTGCCATTAGCTTAGCCAGGCCTTGGCCTCTAACCAACTTTTAGTTTGCACCTGCATCTCTTACCCGAGGCTTCGTACTAAGTGAAGATGTCTTTTATAGCAATGTGTGGGGCATACACAATAATCTTTGTGCCTATCAAGTAAGATCTAAAATCCTTTGCAACCTTAACAAGAGTGTAAGTGTGCTTCTCCATAATTGAATAATTCAATTCTACACCTTGTAAGCACTCGTTGAAAAATGATATAAGTTGTTCATACTTGTCAGTGTTCTTTTGCAATAGAACAACAGCTATAGTATAAAATGATGCAAGGGAGTGTTGAGCACACAGTGATACTGAGGCGGGGGGTGAATTAGTATCTAACAATCTTTTACTTTTCAAAAATTAACCAATCAAAATAAGAACATTCAACTAAAATCTAGCAATTAAGAACACAATATGCACACACAATTTACATGGAAACCCTTTTGGGAAAAATCCACGGCACAATATTGCTTATATATTATAGTTTAATCTTCTTCTTCTTGTACGCTCCAACCTACTATCGAAGTATCCAATCTTTATACAAACTAAGCTCCAACTCAGCAATAGGCTCCAAGCACCACACACAAACTGAGCTCCAACCCAACAAGAGGCTCCAACATCTATTTGATAGGTTTCAACCCTTCTAATTCTTCAATGCTGATATAATAAACTCCTTCACCAAAAATACAAATCTGATCCAACTATAAATCTGCTTCACACTCGCATCTGATCCACAATCACATAACAATCTTCCTTTCAAATCTAATCACACTCTTCCCTTCAAGTCTGATCCAAATCATGCATAATTCATTTATACAAAACTGATCATAATCATGGCATGATCTTTACATAAATTTCTGCCTTACAGTCTGCTCTAATTTTCTTTACAATTTGCTCTTACTTTTCACATTTATTCGTTATATATATTTGCAATTGTCCTTCACACATAGCTTGCAGATATTCTTTATTATGAATCTGATATACTCTTCATTTCTGCCCTTTTTATCTTTTTTTAATCTGCTTCTTTTAAACAAAAATAAATGATTGAATTGTTGTTTTCTACCCACACCTCCTCCTACCTTTTATATCTTCGTATTTCCAAGAGACACCCTTTCACAATGGACATACCTTATGTAATGGCGCAAATTTGCACCCTAGGTAAATTTCCCATTTATTCTACTCTTACTTTAGAAACTATAAGATCGATGATGCAAAACCCGCTGCCGTCTTCCCATTCCTTCCACGTAGCCTTGTCTTTTTCATCAATGGAGGAATATTTATCGGCGACGCGCGCGCCGCACAGACGTCCACACGCTGCGCTGCCGTCTTAATAGATTCCTGCCTCTGAGATATGCAGAAGTGTTACATTTCTTGGTTGGCCGCAAAGGTAATGTCCTCTGTCAAGTCTTGATTGATAAAAAACAACACCTTACCTCCTTTTTGCTCATTCAAACTCATTCCTTCACTTTCTCATGCTAATTCGTTCACTCTCTTGATCTCTCTTGCTCTCTCCTTGACAATTCTTGCCTCTTCTTGCTGCTACAAGCTCTCTTCTTGGACTCTACAATGCTATCTTGTTGCAACACCATTGTTTTTGCAAGGTCTACAAAGCTCCATTCTCTTGGTAAGGTGTTATCTCTCATCATCTTCTCCTCTCATCCTTGAGTGCTAGTAGAAGGGAAGGTGATATTGCTCTTTTTATTTACTTGCATCATTGTGTCTTATAGAGTAGCAATCAGGTTGTCTTTGCACTCTATTTGATACTGTCTTTTCCATTCTGTCTTTATCGATTTTCTCTTTATTGTGGCATCTTGGTTGTTTGTGGAGGTGGGAAAACCAAAACGGGGGTCTAACTGAGGCAGACCTCAAAACACAGCCTAACACTTTTTTTGTTTTCGTGTGTAGATGTTGGTTCGTCCGTTCAGAGTTATAGCTGAAGGATTGGATTTCGGGTGAATGGTATATTTTCCTACTCTTTCTTTGTCATTTTTGTACTAGAATAGCTTTCCAATATTCTTCTTGTACTTTCTGCTTTTTGTATTTTCTCTGTCAAATTGTTAAACCTCAACAGTCGATTCATAAGTAGGCCCTCTATGTTTTCTGACTGTTTATCAAACCTCTGTCCGTACAAGACGCCAACGCGTCCTTGACATGCAAGTGCGGCGTGCCAGAGTCTAGTTCCCATGTTGCCATCCTCAAACAATGAGCTATCTAGTCTACAATCCGAAACCTTTGTGGTCAACTCACCTGATTCTAGAAACACCTGTTTTTAGCAGAAGGGAAACAGTGCTTTGTTTTCCCTTCCTTTTCAGCCTCTCTCTCAACCTATCAAACAACTTGACATAGTTTAGGCCTGTTTATTCCTTGGGGCTCTCCGGTTACCTAAAGCCTCGAGGGGGACGAATCCCCCTACTCTACACCTTCTCCAAGAGAGGCATCCCTTTATTTTGGATTATCCTTCATTAACAAATCTACCTTAAATTAATTACTACCTTATTATATTTCTCTAAGATAGACTTGAGATCTAGTTACCATCAGATACAAGTTAGAGAGAAAGACATAGAGAAAACAGCTTTCAAATGCCATTTTGGACACTTTGAGTTCTTGGTTATGCCTTTTGACTTGACCAACACTCCTGCTACTTGTCAGTCCTATATGAATCAAGTGTTTCATAGGCAGCTCCGTAAGTTTGTGTTAATATTCTTTGATGACATACTAATTTTCAGTAGGACTTGGGACAAGCACTTGCAGCATCTAGATGAGGTGTTGAGTATACTTGAGGCAGAGCATTGGCAGAGTCTTTGTATGCCAAGGATACCAACAGTGAGTTTGGGTTAACAAAGTTGTACCTTGGTCACATAATCAGTTCCAAGTGAGTGATTGTTAATCCAGAAAAAATTAAGGCAATCCTTGATTGGCCCCCACCCACAAATCTTACGCAATTGAAGGGCTTCTTTAGTCAATGTGGTTTCTATAGGAGGTTTGTCAAGGGGTTTTCACAATTAGCAGCCCCTCTTACAAATTTGACCAAGAAGGGAGGTTTTGTTCAGTCTGAATCAGCTCAACAATCATTTGATAACTTCAAGAAATTGATGAGCACATGTCCCATGATGGCTATTCCTAATTTCTCTAAACCATTTGAGCTGCAATGTGATGCCTTGGGTGAAGGGATAGGATTTGTCCTAATGCAAGACAAGCACCCAATAGCTTATGAGAGTAGAAGATTGAGAGGTGGAGAGCGGTATTATTCCATCTATAAGAGATGCTTGCCATTATGCATACCTCGGCAAAGTTTAGACAATATCTTGTTGGAGGCAAATTTATTGTTAAGACGGATCATAATAGCCTTAGGCCCTTAAGTATTTCCTAAATCAAAGGGACCTCAATGATAGACAACAAAAGTGGGTGAATAAGCTCCAAGCTTATGATTTCGACATCGAGTATATCAAAGGGAAAAGGAATGTGGTGGCTGATGCCTTGAAAGAAGGCCACATTTATACTCTTTGACCGAGATTGCAGCAGATTGGGAGGATCAAATTCTTGCCAAGTATGCCAAGAATACACTGACTGATAGTATTTTGGAAGGGTCATTGCATGATGATAGATATAAGGTTAGAGATGAGCTCATATTTTATAAGGAGGGGATTCTGTTAGTCCCTGAATCAAGGCTTAAGTTGAAGGTTTTGAAAACATTTTATGATGCTCCTATGGCTGGCCACCCTAGTTTTTATACGACTTATAGGAAGATTCATGAGAGGTTTCATGGAAAGACTCAAAAATGAAGCCCTTAAGTATGTTGGGGAATGTCCTACATGTCAACAAAACAATAATGAGCATACATACCTAGCTAGTTTATTGCAGCCCCCGCCCATTCCCAACCAAAAATGGGAAAACATTTCTATAGACTTTATCACAAGATTTCCCAAGGTGCAAGGGAAGGATTGCATATATGTGGTTGTTGATAGATTGACCAAATTTGCTCATTTTTATGCCATTTCAACAGTATATACAGCAGCTCAAGTTGCAAATTTATTCTTCGGGTAGGTATTCAGGTTACATGGGATGCCAGAAAATATTGTTAGTGACAGGGACAGCGAACTTATGAGCTTGTTTTGGCAAGAGTTGTTCAAATTGAGTGGAACTGAATTGACTCCTAGCACAAGTTACCACCCACAAAAAGATGGATAAACTGAAATTGTCAACAAATGGGTGGAGGGATACCTACAGAACTATGTGTCAGGGCAGCAAAAAGCTTGGGTGAGATGGTTACATTTGGGCGAGTATGGATACGAGGCTCCTAGCTCATTGATTTGTTGTTTAGCAACAACAAAGCGCCTAAGGCCAAAGATCTGTTATAACAGAGTCAAGATACTATAAGATCTTTGAAAGACAACAATCAGCAGAAGTTATATATGCTAACAAACACCATTTTGAGCGTGCATTTGAGGTGGAGGACATGGTTTACTTGTGTTTGCAACCCTACAAATAGTCCACTCTCAAGAAGAGTGGGTCAGAGAAGTTGAAGCCACGATTTTATGGCCCATTCAAAATCTACAAGAGTATTGGAGAAGTGGCATATGAGTTGGAGCTACCTGAGAGGAGCAAGGTTATTAATGTTTTCCACGTCTCGCCTCAACAAGGCACTTAGGCATAACATGATTCCCTCTTCTAAGTTACCCCCTTTGGATGAAGAAGGTATGCTTGTATTGGTTTTTGAGGCAATGATGGATTTCAACGAGCGTACTCTACAGAAGAGGACTATCAGGGAGTATCTGATAAAGTGGAAAAATTTACCTATGGAGGATACTACTTGGGAGAGTGAGTAGATTGTATAACTTCCAAAGCTACAATTGCTTGGGGACAAGCAATTTTGGGGAGAGTGGTCTATAATGTCCCCATCTCAATCCTAGTCAGTTGATGCATCAGTTAACCTATTCCAGAGTTCTAGTAGGTTGATTGGAGGTGGTTAGGGGACTCCAAAGTTCTTGGAGAGCTCAGCGATAGGGTTTCTTAGCATCCAGTGGTGTGTTGGCGTTATGTTGGTACTCAAGATGGTGGTGGTGTTTTTTGTTGCATTTCTGGCCATCTGGGTTGTTCTCTTGTGAGGCTCCTGATGCCCCTGCACCATCTCCACATTTCTTGGATAACACGGTTATTATTAGTAAGTGCTCATTTTGGCACCAAGCATCTTCCCTCGTCATCAGTAGCTTCTTGGTGCAATTAGTTTTCATTTTGGATGTCTTGACGATGCTTTCTGCAAGATCGTTCGAATTATTTTAATATTTACACTAAAGTTATAAAGTATTGTTTTAATATTACTTTAGTGTTAAATATTATAAAGTGAAATGTCATTCCCCTAAGTCGGACGCCTACGAAAAAGTGCTTGGGGAATTTAAAATGTTTTTAAATTGGACAGGGCCTTTTGAGGGAAAAAAATAATAATTGAATTTTAAACGAGCCTTTTTCCCTCCAACTCTATATAATGGGGTTTTGGCTCTTATTCAAAATCACACACATAACCAAATGTTGTCAGAGTGAACATTGAGTTCTTCCAGAAGTTGATCGAGGACGAAAACTCTCATCAATTTACTCCAATTTCGATGGTGCAAGATCCATCCTTGTTGGTTGGGTGTTTTAACAGAGGAGACACGTTCCATTCTTGTAATGTCACCTTTTTTAGGGTTTCCTCATTTGGCAGTTTGTGCTATCTTTCGAGATTTGTGTCTACATATTCAAAGGAGTATATTGATGTCGTTAGAGAGCTTTATGGTTTTTTGCAGGGAAACCCGGGGACACGTCCCCCCCCCAAAAAATGCCCCGTACCCGTTCCTGAGACGTCCCGAGTACTGGGGGACGGCAGGGAGACGGCAGGGGACCGTCCCTCTTTTTACAGAAATCCCAGGAAATGTCCCGGGGACGGGGGGATAGGGTTGACCAAAAGAGGGACGGCTGACCAGTCCTAGGGACGGCAGGGGATGCCTGAGCCATCCCCCAACCATCCCCCAGCAGTCCCCCACGTCAAAGAATGTTTTAAAAATAAAATATATATATATATATATAATAGTTTTCAGTTTTTTGGTTTTTGAATTGTTCGTTTAAATTATTTTCATATATCTTTCACAATATTTGGAACACTCACAAGATAAATATTTGATGCTCTATTAGACATATATAAAAATAACAAAAAGTTATTCCAAAAGTGTGTAAACTTGAATTTATTTGCTTGCTGTTCACTAACAGGTTTTAGAGACAAAGACTTAGGATTTTGACCTTTTTAAACAGTTCTTCACAATTGGAAATAGGCTATATATTAAGGCAATTTGATGCCCAAAACTCCTTGACTGCAACAATTTGTGAGCTGGAAATAACCTTATGTAATTTGATATAAGTTTATAAAGTATAACTTGGAGGTTGTATTATGATTCATGTATGTTAATTCTGAATTTTCAATGTGTATTGAGTATTGACAAAGAATATTGAACACAAATGCTATATGTTACGGTTCTATAACGTATATTATGTATGCTTTATCCATGTTTTCATATGAATATTTTAAATTTTCCCTATATTTTATATAGCCGTCCCCTACCGTCCCTAATTTTGGCCTCAAAAATCGGAAACTTGGGGACTCATCCCGCCGTCCCCGTCCCGGAAAGTTGGGGTAACCTTGGTTTTTTAGGTTCTCTCTGATCATTGGTGGGCAATATGCTATTTTTAGCACTTACTATTTTTAGTAAGTGTCAAGGTATCTTAATTTGGGCCAATTCAGTGTTTGAACAAACTATTTTTAGCAGTATACTATTTTTCGTAAGTGTTATTTTGGGAAACTGATCTTGGCAGCAATGCAATGCAAGGTTTCCAGTTTGGGCAGTGCTTGGCAGTTGTAGTTGGATGAGTTCTAATGTTTTGGCATATTATTCTCTTAAGTCTTCAAGAGGTGATTTTATGACTTATGTTATTAAAATATAAAAGACCCCCTTGGCCTAGTTGAGCAAGTTGCTTTTAAAAGGGGGGCAATGTATCCCATGATAGATGCCTAGAAAGGGAGTTTATTTATCATTTTTCAAGAGTTGATGTTATGCCTCATAATGTGGGACGCCTAGTTGGACTTAATGTCAATTTTAAATAAAAAATCAAAAATGAAAATTTGGAGGCAAAAAATTGGATGCCCCTCTTGAGGTAATTTCATGTCATTTCATAAAGTGAAATAAGAGGGAAAAAAACATTCAAATTAAAATGCAAGTTGCCCTCACTTTATAAATATGAGTTTGAGCTCTCATTTGCATATGTGAACTTTGGCAACTTAAGGACTTTGATAGATTTTCTCCAAGATTCGTATACTATTGGTTGAGGACGAAAACCCTCATCTCTAGTAGGTTGGTTTTGGTGGTGAGAGACCCACCCTAGCTGGTTTGTTGTTTTCACACAGGAAACACACTGATTTCCACAGAGTTCTAGGATTTTAGGGTTTCGAAAGAATGAAGATTTTTGAGGGTAATTGATTACAGATATATTTGAGTTTTTTGGTGTGGATTTTGGTTTGGTTTTAGCATGGTTTTTTAAGCAGATTGCAGGAGCCTTTAGGGTCTGGCCCTACCATTGTAGGAGATGATTTGGAGATGCTAATTAGAGATTTTAGGGCATATTTGTGGCTGCATTTTATACCAAGAGAGGCACCTAAGAACTGATAGAACTTTTAAGAGGGTTTGGGGGTGATTTCAGAGCATTTGGAGGAGTTTAGCAATTCTTCACTCAGCTGCCCCTATGTTAGTAGTGCCCAATTTTTAGTTCTATGCAAATCTGAAGCAACCTATAGCTTTCTCTCCCTTTACTGACCATGGTAGAGATGTCTCTAAGTGGTGGAATGTAGTTTCAGTATTGTCTAACCAAATCCATTACAATTAGCATCATGATTGATTTTTTGGTGATGGATTCAATGAAGTATGTGGACTGTTATTCATAGTAGCAACAATTGCAAGCCTGTTAACTGTATATCAGACCTGTAACTTCTAAGCTCTGAGGTATTTATATTGTAGACAATTGCTGTCCCTTGTTGATGACACTTTCATGATGTTATATTCTTATGTAGTAGCGGTTATGGATGAAACTTAAGGTTATATCAGATTTTATATGTAAGAACTTTACGTTCTTTCCAGAGTTTCCAGAACTCTCTATGTTTGTGAACTTAATTGGTATTGTTCATGTCAAGCTCTTTCATTCGGCAATTGTGAGATTTCAAAAATAAATCAGGGGTGATCATTACAATGGGATCAGAGCTCAAAACATTTCTGCCAACGAGTGAGTAATGAATTTCTATGAGCATCAATGATAGAGAGAGAAGATATCTTGAAAGGTTAAGAAAAGGTGAGGAGTATTTGTGGGAGCATTGGCCTTCAAAGAGGGAAGAACAACACACTCTGAAACACACTCAGTAGGACCTACAAGTTCTGAAAATATGGGTGATAGGGGTGAAAGTGCTGAAAGAGAAAATGTTGAACTAGATCAGACGATGCTTCTCTTGGATGTTGTGGTTAGGGGTCATCAAGAAACCAATCAGTGTCTAGCATAATTGGTTGAAGGGTTGAATCAAATGGGAGTCAACAACGGAGGCAACAGAGGCAATAATGGGCAAGGAAATGATATGGGTCAGCATGGAGCAGCCAATCAGCACCATAGGACAGCCATGGCTAGACCTCTCATGCCTGCTTTCCCACTAAGACTGGAAGCACAACCCATTCAGGAGCTCACACTGATTGAGATGTAGGATTAGTTTAGACAAGATTGGATTGATGTAGGGCCTGGTTTTCAGCATGACATATCTCTACGTGATTATATGAATCTCTGGATAAGCCATACGCCCAACAAGGGCAATAGAGAGCACCACAATGATTTGCGAAGGAAAGTTGGAAAACTTAGCCTTCCTTATTTTGACGGATCTAATGATATTTCAGCAAGAGCATGGGTTCAAAGGGTGGACACATACTTCAATCTAAACCCCATGCCTGAAGAAGAATCCATAAAATATGCTACTATGCACCTTGATGGAGTTGCACATTAGTGGTGGCATCATGGGATGATCACAATGGGGCATGCTCAATTTACATCTTATGTTGAGTTTATTGAGAGACTGATAGAGAGGTTTGATAAGAAGGATCCAAAACTTCATTTTAAGGAGGTGGCAAAGTTGAAACCTTACTTGTTCAATGAAGAGCAGGTGGTTGAAGAGAAGTTCATAGTAGAAAAATCTGATGAAGTGATTGCTTTGAAACATGATGAATGTGAGACGGGGCTTCAAGATGACTCTTTGGTCATGCATGCAACTACTGTGAATAAGGTTGTGCATGAAGGAATTGATGAAACAGCAGCCTTGTATACACCTTTAATTCTATCCAATGAAGTTGAGATACCTTTAGATGATGGGCATGTTGAAAAAAAAAGGGATGATATCTTCAAATCAACTAATAATGATGATTTTTTACCTCATGTTGGTAATGGTGGCACAAGTGGATTTGGGTTTGACTACCAAACCAATCCTATGGAGAGAGATGCTTATGATGATTTCAGTCCTAATAAATTGGAGAGTGACTTATTCAAAAAGGTGACTACTCATGACGAGCATAGTGAACACTTATTCTCTAAACAATGCAATCAGCCATTCTACACATGGGATCCAGGTGTGTTGGCACCTAAGTATGACAAGGATCCACATTGGGAAGAATTTCCTTTTGATTGTAATGATGTCCTTACTTCATCTCGAGAGCCATGCATAGAGGATGGCATTGATAGTGATGTTTTTAATGTAGAAAAGAAATCTGATTTCACATTGCAAGTAGCTGATCTTGAGCAGAGACCTTGTGGCCTAGTTGATTTGGATTCATAGTTCACTACTGGGGATGATAAGGGAGAGACACAGGTGATTTGGGACAGCCTTGGAGACTCTAATGACAGGAATGAGTCTAATTCTGATTTTAACATTCAACATAACAGCAATCCGTTATGTTTGTTTGATTGTGATTGGAAAAGACAATTCTTGGTATCAGCTGAAACTGAAGTGCAAACTTTATCTAAATTTGATGTCATTAAGAGATTAATGGAGAGTTACATTTTAAAGGAAAAAAGAAATCAGTTTGAACAGGTTGTTTCCCTTGTTGATTTGCACATGATAAAAGGCACTATTGGGGATGATAAGGGAGAGACAGGTGATTTGGGACAGCCTTGGAGACTCTAATGACAGGAATGAGTCTAATTCTGATTTTAACATTCAAGATAACAGAAATCTGTTATGTTTGTTTGATTGTGATTGGAAAAGACAATTCTTAGTATCAGCTGAAACTGAAGTGCAAACTTTATCTAAATTTGATGTCATTAAGAGACTAATGGAGAGTTACATTTTAAACGCAAAAAGAAATCAGTTTGAACAAGTTGTTTCCTTTGTTGATTTGCACATGATAAAAGGCACTATGGAGGGAATTAAATCAATTCTCTTACACACGATGCATAATAAAGATGTTGCCACTAAGCTTATAGATGAGACCTTGTCCATGACTAAGCAATTAAGGGGAGAGGTCAGTGAGCTCACCATTGAGCATAATTCCACGAATCTTGCTTTGGAAAGTGTCCAAGAAGCACTTTTTGAAGCAAATAAACAGCTCTATGAGGCCAAACAGTTTGAAGAGCAAGAGAACAGAGAAAGGGCCAAGGAGATAGAACAGGTAATAGACGAGCTTGATTGCATTCAAGAGGAGTATGATCTTGCTCATTGTCCTAAAAATTCAGAAAAATAGGAGTTTGGTCTAATTTTGGAATTGAGGATAATCTTCAATTCGTTGATAATCCTTTATTTGAGTGAAATGCTGATTTAACTCATGATAATCCACTTTTTGAGTTGGATGACGGAGACCTAACCAATTACGGTGATGAGAGTGGATTTGATTACAAGATTTGGGACCTAGGTGCAATTTCCAACCATGAGATGTTGTCTCAAGATTGGTCTAGTGGGTCAACTTCCAGTGGTAATAATGCTGCCCACTTTCTAATCAGCTTGTACTTGATTTCGGATTCTAATCTGCAAATGAGTTGGATTATTCCTTGAATCCAGCAGTTGAGTAGCTCACAGTTGAGGCTAGGATTTCAGTTTGATTACCGTTGCCCTTACATTTTTTTGTTAGTTATGGTGACATCTTTTGATGAGCAGATTGATTTTGAGCTTTGAAAAGCTTTTGGGCAGCTAGTTGCGAGTGTTTTTCCGAACACAGTTCACTCATTTATTACTTCCACTATGGTGAGTGACGCTCAATGCAATTACTTCATGGAGATGATATGCATTATTCAAGCAGTGTCCTAATGATTGCAATGGTTTGGCTCTGTTGGTGTGTTTGGAACCTTTCGTTTGACACTTGGAGGTTAAGTGTTGATGTTATGATTTCGGTTTGCAACAGCAGAGGCATTTCCTGGTTGGCAAATTTTAGAGATGTGGTAGTGATTGTCTTGCTTCATGTTTGGGGCATCACGAGGTGTGATGTTGGGGTTTATGTTTTATAGTTGAGCAAGGTGTTTTTTATGTTGCCCAAGATTGTGATTGGCAGTGAGTTTGTTGATGTGATATTCTCTGAGTTGCCTTGGCAAGATATATTTCATGGCATTGATTTCAATCCTTTCAAGTATTTCAGTATGGATTTTAATGATGTTTACCTTTTCGGGTTTCAAGATAGGGGAGTGCAGTTTGGGCACAATGGTTTGACAGTTATGATCAGAGTGGTGTAGGATCAACATGGTGATTCCTTTTTGAGACTAACTTGGAACCCTGGGATCATATTGTTTTGTAGTTTAGCAACTATTTCGGATGAGAAAGCCACTGTTAACTTTCTAGAGTTTACTCCTGTGGCACATCAGTTTGGTTCTCTTAAAGAGCATTTCTTTGAGGAGTTGATCGAGTTTACACAATATTTGATTACTCTTCTTACAAGAGGTTTTCAGGAGGCCTCTTGCGTTGGTACATCGCAGGACTGTGCTTTGAGCAGAGGGTACTACAGATCTCCTAGGTTGACTTGGGACACTAGGATCTTATTTGGATTTAATGTCGATCAGTCTGTTTTTCCTAGAGTTGTGATGGCATTGCTTGAGGACAAGCAATCTTTGGGAAGGGAAGATTGTAATGTCCCCTTTTTTAGGGTTTCCTCATTTGGCAGTTGGTGCTATCTTTTAAGATCTGTCTACATATTCAGATGAATATATTGATGTAGCTAGAGAGCTTTCTGGGTTTTTCTTGGTTTTTTCTGATCATTGGTGGGTAGTATTGCTATTTTTAGCAATGACTATTTTTAGCACTTACTATTTTTAGTAAGTTTCAAGGTATCTCAGTTTGGGCCAGTTTGTTGTTTGGACACACTTACTATATTTAGTAAGTGTTATTTTGAGAAATTGGTCTCGACCACAGTGTAGTGCAGGGTTTTCAACTTGGGCAGTGCTTGGCAGCTAAGTTACCGATTTGCCTAAAAACGGCCCTGGATACGATTCGATACGTACCGAGTATGAAATTCGGGTACGGTACGCCACGGATTCGCCCAGGATACGCATTTCTGCCTGCGGATTCGAGTTGGATTCGTCAGGTGCCTGCGGATTCGTCCAGGATACGGAAAAACGAATCCAAGGCGAATCCGCGACAATTCCAATCGTGAAAACGCCCAGTCCACAGAAAAAAGCGTTTTTTTTGCATTTTTTGTTCATTGTTTTCACCAAATGTTGACTTCTAAATATTTTAATAATCATTGCAACCCTAATTCGTCCCTCCAAACACACTAAATAGGTAAAAACAATCTCATTTAACAATTTGTGAATGGAAAACAAGTTTTTTTGCCTCCATTGCTGAACTTTCTCTCTTGCTTGCACAAGCTTGAATAGACTTGAAGGTTGATCGTTGGTTGTTCAAAGTTGATTGTTGTGCTATTCCTAAGCACTTGCAAGTGTTCGTTCGTTGCCAAGAATATTGTAGAGCAAGATTTGTTCAAAAGAGGTAGGTTTCTTTGAAGTTTTTTTATTTTTTTCTTACATTTTTTTTAACAAATGAACTATTTTGTTTTGTTTTTATTGTTTTGTTGATTGTTCTCATTCTTTTAAGTTTTTTACTTTCAAATTTCAATACCAAAATTATTTCAATTTGTTGTGCCTTAGGTATTACAATGGCATCCACTTCTTCCTCAAGCCAATCTCATTTCAAAATAAATGCAACATCTCCCCTTTGGAAATATGTAGAAATGGTTCAACAATGTCCAGGTGGTGGAGTATTTATTTGGATTTGTAGTCATTGCAAAGTTCAATATACGAGCTCATACAGTCGAGTGAGAGCCCACTTGTGTAAGATCCCTAATAATGGCATCAAACCTTGTCCAGGACCTCCTTCTGGTGATGGCAAAGGCCTTCCAGATGATGTAGTGTTGAAATATATTGCTGAGCAAGAAAAATCAAAGCAAACAGCTAGTAGTCTTAAAACAAGCCATCCTTTGAGGAAAGGATCTCGATCCATGAAACCCCCTACACCACCACCTACTTATCTTCCACCTACACAAAGCCATCCATTTATGAACATCCCTCAATAGCAAACCGTTCCCTCATCAAATAAAAGATCTAAGGGGCCGTTGGAAGCTTCATTTCAAAATGAGGCAAGAGATATTGCTGATCAAGACATAGCAAGATGTGTCTATGCCAATGGATTGGCATTCAACGTTGTTCGTTCACCATATTGGCAAAAAATGGTGAAATCTATTAATGAGGCTCCAAAGGGGTATAAGGGCCCAGGTTTTGAGAAGGTGTGTTGCACCTTATTGGAGAAAGAGGTGAAACATGTAGCAAACTCTTTGAAGCCCATAAGGGATTCATGGATCGAAACAGGGGTGACCATCGTTTCTGATGGATGGAAAGATGCGAAAAATCGTCCATTGATCAATGTTATTCCCATGTCCCCTAAAGGGGCAATGTTTTTGAGAGCAGTGGATTGTGAAGGACAGGTGAAAGATGGTCCATTTATTGCTAACATCCTTTGCCAAGCTATTGAAGAAGTGGGCCATCAAAATGTTGTGCAAGTTGTAACCGACAATGCCAAAAATTGTAGGGCTGCAGGGTTATTGATTGAGGAGAAGTATCCCCACATTTTTTGGACACCTTGTGTTGTCCACTCCCTCAATCTAATGCTACAAAAAATTGGATCCAAAATTGAGTGGATCAAACAGTTGTATGCTGAGGGCGAAGACATCCAAATGTTTGTCACCAACCACCATATGACACAAGGAATATTCAGACAATTCTCAAAATTGGAATTGTTGAAGGTAAGTTAATTCTCAATATTTTTAAATTTTAAATTTTCATTTGATTTTAAATTTTGATTTTGTAAAGTATTTATAAATTTAAATTATATTTTAATTTTAATTTTGATTTCTAAACAGGTTATTGAGACCTATTTTGCCTCCAACACAATTGTGTTGAGGCGACTTATAAAGGTTTGTGAGGCACTTTGTACCATGGTTATCAGCCCTAATTGGTCCATATGGAGGCAATCTAGCAATGAAAGGGAAAATAGGGTCAAGCAAAGGATCCTAGATGATAGTTGGTGGGATCGTGTTGAGTACCTGGTTAGTTTCACTGAGCCTATATTGAGCATGATCCATTACACAGACATGGATAAACCTTGTTTGGGAGAAGTATATGATGGTATTGACTCAATGATTGAGAATATGAAAACCATCATCAATGCAAAAGAGGAAGATCCTGAAGAAAAATTCTTCAAAGAGCCACAGGAAATCATGGTTGATAGATGGAACAAAATGACCACTCCATTGCATCTTCTCGCTTTTGCATTGAGTCCCAAATATTATAGTCCTGAGATACTTTCTACTTCATCAAGAGTTGCTCCATATAGGGATGTTGAAGTGGCTCAAGGGTACAAGGCAGCACTTCTTAGAATCTTCAATGATCGTGACCAACGTGATCGAGTGAGGGCTGAGTTCATGGCTTTTGCATGTTCTAGTACTGTTGATCAGAATATGGCTGCTCTTCGAGACAAGGTCAGGGTGGATGCTCATAGTTGGTGGTACTTCCATGGGAAAGAATACATGCACCTCCAACCCATTGCAATTAAAATTTTATCCCAAGTAAGTTTTATATTTTGTAATTTTTATTTTTATTTTTATTAATTTTGTAACTCTTAACTATTTAATTTGGTCTTAATAGGTTGCTAGTTCATCAGCTTCTGAGAGGAATTGGAGCACATACTCCTTCATCCACTCAATAAAACGCAATAGGCTACATTCAAAAAAGGAAAAGGACTTGGTGTATGTGCATTCAAACTTGCGCCTCCTTACACATAAGCAAAGTTCCTACAAAGAAGAAGACACAAGGAGGTGGGATATTGAGCCAGAGCAGCTTGACTTGGATGCTTCCACAAGTCACTTAGCTGCACTTGATATTCATGATGACTATGAGCCTGAAGCAGCTAATGAGTATGAGAGTGGTAGTGTTAGTGCTAGTGGCAGTGCTTGTGCGAGTGCTACTAATGCTATTTGTGGTTCTACACAAAATGTATCATCTAATGATGCTAATGATGCTGCTTTTTTTGATGACCCATACAATTCAGATTGATCATTGATCAATAATAGCTGATTGTAAACACTTGACATTTTATGTTTGAACTTTAATTTATAAATTTATATCATGACATTCGAGTAATCATTAATATTTCAATATTTGACTTAGTGACTATGAAAGTGGTGATGTATTTTTGCTATGTTATTAGACTATTAATATGGTGGTGTATTCTAAACTCAATTACTGCTGCAAATATGTATATATTTCTGATTTTTATATGTTTTTTGTATTGACGAATCCAAGCCGTATCCAACCCCAAAAAAAATTTTGACCAAACCCCGTACCGGATTCGCGTACTCGTACCCGAATCCAAAAACGAATCGGTAACTTAGCTTGGCAGTTGTAGTTGAGTGAGTTCTAATGTTTTGACATATTTTTCTCTTAAGTCTTCAAAAGGAGATTTTATGACTTATGTTATTAAGCTATAAAAGACCCCCTTGGCCTAGTTGAGCAAGTTGCTTTTAAAATGGGAACAATGTTTCTCATGATAGATGCCTAGAAAGGGAGTTTATTTATCATTGTGAAATTTTGGAGGCAAAAAGTTGGACGCCCCTGTTGGGGTAATTTCATGTCATTTCATAAAGTGAAATGAGAGGGAAAAATACATTCAAATGCAAATGCAAGTTGCCCTAACTTTTCCCTCACTTTATAAATATGAGTTTGAGCTCTCATTTGCATATTTGAGCTTTGGCAACTTAAGGAGACTCTGCAGGATTTTCTCCAAGATTTGTATACTACTGGTTGAGGACGAGAACCCTCATCTCTAGTTGCTAGTTCCGGTGGTGAGAGACCCATCCTAGCTGGTTTGGTGTTTTCACACAGGAAACACACTGATTTTCACAGACTTCTAGGATTTTAGGATTTTGAAAGAATGAAGATGTTTGAGGTGAACTGATTACCGATATATCTGAGTTTTTTGGTGTGGATTTTGGTTTGGTTTTAGCATGGTCTTTTAAGCAGGTTGCAGGAGCCTTTGGGTCTGGCCCTACCATTGTAGGAGATGATTTGGAGATATTAATCAGAGATTTTAAGGCATATTTGTGGCTGCATTTTATACCAAGAGAGGTGCCTAGGAACTGATAGACCTTTTCAGAGGGTTTGGGGGTGATTTCAGAGCATTTGGAGGAGTTTAGCAATTCTTCACTCAGCTGCCCCTATGTTAGTAGTGCCCAGTTTTCAGTTCTGTGCAAATCTGAACCAACCTATAGCTCTCTCTCCCTTTACTGACCATGGCAGAGATGTCTCTAAGTGGTGGAATGTAGTTTCAGTATTGTCTAACCAAATGCATTACAATTCGGATCATGATTGAATGTTTGGTGATGGTTTCAAAGAAATATGTGGAACATTATTCATAGTAGCAGGCTAGCAGCAATTGCAGGCCTGTTAAATGTATATCATACCTGTAACTTCTATGCTCTAAGGTATTTATATTGTAGACAATTGCTGTCCCTTGTTGATGAAACTTTCATGATGTTATATGCTTATGTAGTAGCGGTTATGGATGAAAATTAAGGTTATATCAGACTTTATGTGTAAGAACTTTACTTTCTTTCCAGAGTTTCCAGAATTCTCTATGTTTGCAAATTTAATTGGTATTGTTCATGTCAAGCTCTTTCATTTGGTAATTGTGAGATTTCAAAAAAAGGGTGACCATTACAATTCTTCATATTTTGCAGTTCAGGGTTTCAAAAATGAGGATTTTTAAGGTGTTTTGATTTGCAGATTTTAAACTGATGTTTTTATTGAGTTCCAGTAAATCTTTGGTGAGTTTGAAGTGTTCTACAGAGGGTTATGTTGGCCATACCATTTTCCCAAGTTGGTTTGTACCATTCATGATATGTCTGGAAAAGTGTCCTAGGTTTTCAGAATTAATTGAAGCCAGTTTTGTTGAGTTCCTTGAAGCTGGGCGACCCAATTTGAGTGTTCAAAAGTCTGGATTACAGTCATCATTAATTCTTATGGGGGCCACATCATTAGCAATGTGCATTAGAAGCTAGGCATGAGACATTCCTAGGGAAGCGCCTGCTATTTGGAGGCTCCTTCAGGGTTGGAACAAGGACGTCTAGAGTTAAGGCCTATTCCTTGCATTTTGGGAGCTGAGTTTCAATCAATTTGTGGCATTTTGACTATTCCTAGCTGGTTGTCCCTGCACCTCCAGCGCCTACCTTAGCTGGGTATGTGCACAGTGGTAATAAAATATCACAAAACACCCTTATTCTGCCTTGTAAAAGCTATTTGTTAGTGTTGGGAAGGTTTTGCAAGGTGTTGGTGGCTTTTGGGAGTATCCATTACACAGCTGAAGAGTTCGTTCGTGTCATCTGGTGGTATGATAGGCTACAGGAGTAATATCAGACCCTGCAATCTCTGTGACAGACTTACAAACCTGCAATAATCAGCTTATAAATCAAAGAGAGGTACTTTAATATGACAGTAATGTAGTAATGATATTATCATGTACTTGTAGCCATTTGAAATGATAGTTTTCATCAATTTCCATGGACAGCAATGAATGAATATGCTATGTGTTTTCAGACTGAGCAATATCAGAATAAACTCCTTTTCAATTTGTATCATTAGTTCAGTCAGAGTTACAAGACTCGCCCAAACTCAAGAAGTACTCACGAGTCCCGAGGCGAGTGAGCCTGAGTGAGTCTTGGAGACTCAGCAGCCAGGTACTCACTGACTCGCCCAATGGCTAGGTCAACATAAAGTGTCAAAATAAAAAAATTTATAGCTTCTTTTTTATTCTTTTTGGTTTATAACTTGCCTCTATTCCTCCAAAAAGCATTTCATTTCATTTTCAAGCCAAGGAAGAGAGAAAAAAAAGAGAAGAAAGCCAAAACACATCTCCATTAAAGGAAAATCAGCAAGGAGATTGAGCACCAAACACTTGTTGAATTGCTTTTGTGCAGGTTCGTAGGTGATTTTGCTGCATCTAGAGTCTACAAGGGATTGGAAAGAGATTTCTATTGATTTCAAAGAAGATTGAAGAGGTATGTTTGAGTTTTGAAGTTTTTTTTTTTTAACCAAAACTTCATTTCTCAACATTTTTCTTTTTTTTTTTCTATTTTGTTTTAGTGAAACAAAGAACAAGTTACAAACCCTAGGTGTGTTTAAGTTTTTTGTTCAACAAACCCTAGGCATTCTTGTAAAACAAAATAGTTTTACTTTTATAGTTGCAAACCCTAAGTTTTTTAGTTTAATTATAAACTATAAAGTATAAACTTTGAATGCTAATATTTTTTAATTTATGTGTTATTGCAGCATTGTTTATATCTATAAATTGTCTCCATCACATTCACAATGTCTCAAAATAGAAAAGACCTTTGTCGAAAACATGCCATTATTACACCTGGGCAAAAAAAAGAACATGTTTTCATTGCAAAACAACTATGCTTGGGGGAGGCATTAATAGATTGAAATACCACCTTGCATGTATACCGGGCCGAGATGCTAATCCTTGCATAAACGTCCCTCCTAAGGTAATGCGTGAAGTGCAAGTGCAATTCGAAACCTTCAAACAACAAAAAGAGTTAAAAAGAAGCAAATAGAGGAGATGGCAGCCATGCATGGAGTTGGAGATTCGGGTTCTTCCATGCCTCCAATTCCTCCTCCACGGTCTACACCTTCGGTTGTTGGTAGTGGTAGTGGCAGTGGCAATGGTAGTGTTAGCATTGGGCCTAGAGTTTGTGGATCTAGGCTAGATTCATATATTTTTCCATGCACTACTCCGGGATCCCAACCGTCTCTTGAGAGCATGGGTTTTAAAATATATAGCTTGATAGTTGATTCTTTATCTCTTGAATTTTATTTTTAGAGCTATGTTGAATTCAAATTGAAATTATACATTTTTCAATACTAATTTTATTTAATTTATTTGTGTTAGGTCTCCATATTGGCAAAATATGATTGATGCAATTACCATTTGGGGGGTAGGGTTCAAAGCCCCTAATGATGAAGAGATAAAAGGCCCCATTTTGTCCCAAAAAGTGGCTGATGTAAAAGCCACAATAGAGGAGCAACGAGACATTTGGAGGAAGAAGGGTTGCACCATCACGGTCGATATTTGGACTAATAGAAGAAATAGGACATTGATCAACTTTCTTGTTTCTTCCTCAAGTAAATATTTTACTTCCTAAAATGCATTGCTTTAATGATTAACAATCAAGATTTTAAATTTATATTTTATTGAATCATTTCTTTTTTTTCTTTTTTAGGTGGTATCGTGTTCATCAAATCTATTGATGCATCCGGCCACACCAAAAATGTTGAATTCCTTTGTGAGGCTTTGTAATGTCCCCAATTTCATGAGCATCAAAGTTCGGTGGATTTAGCCTATTCCTGGCCCTCGTAGGCTAATATATATGGTTAGAGGGTCCCTTTTGGCAGTGAACAGTGGTTTCTCTCCTTCAGAGTGCAGTGTTGGGTCAAGCTCAACTTTCGTTTGACTCACTTTCACATACTTACTATTTATAGTAAGTCACTGTTCAAGGTTTCTAATTTTAGACAGGCATCTAATCACATGGAGAATAGGGAGAGTCGACTCCTGGTTCAGATGACATAGCAAATAAACAATTATTTCAAGAGATATTAAAGTTTAAGTGACTTAAGTGATTTATTTAAATATTTTAATGTTATTATAAAGTTATAAAGTAACTTTATAATAATAAAGTCACTTTATTTTTATAAAGTGTGGGAATATATCTTTTATCCCACATTGGCCAGGAAAGTGTTTGAGCTCTCATAAGAAAAGAATAAAAAGGGACTTAAGAGCTCATTCTCATCATCTAGGATATGATTTTTGTCTTATGATTTCTCTTTGGCGTTTGGGAAAGGGAGCCCTAGGGTTTCTGCCAGCGTATCGGCATTGAAGAGCATAGTTGCTTCATTGCAACAGCATTCTGAAGTTGTGAAACTATCAGCTGAAGGTGCTTAACTGTTGGCTTCATCCAGAGGTCAAGTTTGTGCTTCATCAGATTTACAGGAGAATTTCAACATAAGGGTTTCATCAGCTTTCAATATCAGAAGAATGTATTACAAGTGTGCTCTATTGTAAAAGCTTTCAAAGTGAATCAATAAAATTATCTCTTTGCTGCAGTAGGGTTTATATTTTCATTTTCCAGCATTTTATTTCATGTCTGGCATCTTATTTGAGAAAACACAAAAAATTACAAACCCTCATCATTCAGCATCAGAATCAAAGGTTAGAGACAGGTAGGTCTCTTACAAGCTTTGGAGGGTGTCTTGGGTAAGGTAGGGGAGGAGAATGTGGTGTAAATAGTCACGGAATATGCAGCAAATTATGTTGTTGCAGGCAGACTATTGATGGATAGGCACCCATCATTGTTTTGGACACCTTGTGTTGCTCATTGCCTTGACCTCATATTGGAGGATCGTGGGAAGCTTGCCTGGATCGAAGCATGTGTGGAGACCGCAAAGAATATTTGTAAGTTCATATATAATCACACATGGGTCCTCAACCTTATGAGGCAATACACGAGACAGAAGGAGTTGGCTCGCCTTGGGATAACATGCTTTGCTACCAACTTCATCACTCTACAATCCTTACTGCAGTCAAAGGGAGCTTTGAGGCGGATGTTTGTTAGTGAGGAGTTAACTTCCTCAACATATGCTATGACAAATGTAGGGGATGAAGTGGCAAGTTGGATTTTTGATGAGCAAGGCTTTTGGGTACCTACTGCGGAGATCGTCAAGGTAAATGTAATTACTAATTACTAATTACTAATTAGTTTAGTAATTCTACATTATATTTTCATTCTTATTTTTATTTTATTTGCTTATTTTTGTTGACTCTTACTTATGTCAACGTTTCATAATAATTGCAGTTCACAGAGCCTTTAGTGGTTCTATTACGAGCTGCTAATGGGGAGAAGCCCTCAATGGGCTACATATACGAGGGCATGGATAGGGCCAAAGAGGCTATTAGATCCATATATGGGGGAGTTGATGATAAGTATCACCCCATTTGAGAGATCATCGATAGACGATGGCACCTCCAGCTTCACAAGCCCCTACACACAACAGCATACTTTCTCAATCCGGCATTCCAATTCCACAAAGAATTCAAGGCGAATGAGGAGGTTTCGAGTGGGCTCTACACAGTTATTGAGCGGATGTGTGATTCTCATGTTGGAGCCCAAAATGTCGCCGAGATAGAGATTTTTAGACTTGCACAAGGAGATCTCTTTGCAAGAGATATATGCAAGGCTACTCGATCGACATTACAGCTGGGTAAAAATTTATCAAGGGCATAATAGTAGTTTAAAAATTACCACTTTTCAATCTTTTATATTCAATGTTTTTATTAAATATTTAAACTTTAAGTTGGACAATGAGATTGATTTTTTTTCTTTTTCTCCTCTCAGATGCATGGTGGGAGAAAGCACCAAATCTTCAAACGATTGCAGTTCGAGTGTTAAGCCAACCATGTAGTGCCTCAGGTTGTGAGCGCAATTGGAGTATGTTTCAGCACATACACTCCAACAAGCGCAACAGGTTATCAATGCAAAGGCTAGATGATCTCGTTTATGTTCATTACAACCTACGCCTTCGCCATAGACAGATATTGGGCAATGATTTGCCACCCATCACGTTGGAGGAGATTGATCCACAGTCAGATTGGATCACTGAGGCTGAGGATCCTGTTTTTAGAGATGAGGACCTTGATTGGGTCAACTAGGCGAATCGAGAGGTAGAGGCAGTAGCCATGGCAGAGGAGGATAGAGCACGAGGAGACACCTTGATGCTGGTTTAGGTGACACTGAGTCTGAGACACAGGTAGAGATGATGGTTGCAACATCATCCAAGACCTATCTTAGACGTCAATGCAGGAGGACTAACACTTAGTGATGCAAGCTCCTCTAAGCCATAGACTTATAGCTTTTGTTTTGATATATGTTTGGAACTTTGATACCATGGATTTCATATTCCATGAGTATTGTATGCATTTGACAACATTTATATATCTAATTATTTTGACTCTTACAACTGTTATTGGTATTACTTATTTCCTTCAGCTAAAATTTGTGTTTATACTTATGTGATCGATATATGTTTGTGTATGAGATCATAGTAGTTTCTATTTGATGATGTTATTGTGTATTTAAGGTTATTTATTAAAGGGTGCATGAAACAAGTTTTAAATCCTTAAAAATCTCTGAATTTTTTGGGTTTTTCTATTTGTCGAGTCTTTGCCGAGTCTTCGGCGAGTATGGGATCCAAGTCCAAGTCCGAGTCAAAAATCGACTTGCCGAGTCCGAGGCAAGTCTGATTCTTGTAACAGTGAGTTCATTATTGTCAAAAAGAAACAAAAAAATTAAGGGGTGTTCTTACATTATCCTAAAGAATTACAAACTACCATGGAGACATTCAATTAAAAATATAATTGCTACTTGAAACTCTTTTTCTGATTTACAAAAATGTGTTACCCAACTTGCAAGCTAGACTTGCAGAAATTGAGACCCTAAATAACTCCTTGACCCTTCCAACCCTTGGAAGTAATAAAAATGATAAACCCTCTTTACACCCTACATTCCTATATTTATAGCATTCATTACATACATTTTGGCAACCCACTAGAGGTCACAAGATTCTTATACCAATCAAGGCATTCAAGGCCACCACATCCTCCTACAATGAAATTATCCTTGGATCTAATGCTCGGTGACCTACGGCAGCTAGAATGTCCTTGTGTTCAAAGAATACCTCAATACCTATTTATAGACTTGAAACAACTAGGGTTTGCATGTACAATGCCCAATCGCCCATACACATTTTCAACCTCTTCACATGACCTTGCATGTGGATTGAGGCCTTTGAGGTGCTCAATGACATTTGGAAAGAATTAGACAATAGTACATGTCCATCACATTCAATTCTTGTCATTAATGGCATGCATGGAACAACAAGAGACATCAATGGAATAGTGTACATGAGCATTCAGTATGCACAAAAAATCATGCCTAAACAAAGCATAGAGGTAAAATACATCTTGCAATCTGCATGGTGGAGACTTCTAGAAATCACTACTAGGATGCCAAAGAAGATTGGGAATCAAGAATTGGGGAGGAGAATGCCAAGGGAATGGGGAAGCAAAAATCTACAAACTCGGAGAAATAGGAAGAAGAGAAATGGGATTTGGGGTTTTGGGATACCCTATGATAGTTTACTTCATGTATACAAACACCATGAATCCCAAAGGTCAAAAGGATAAGGTGTGAAAAGGAGTGGGGATTAGGTTTCAAGATTACTAGGTGCAAAGTGCACCTTTAGGAAGAGGGGATGGAAAAATTTGAAAACCAAAAACATGGGTGAACGCGATCAAGGATCAAGGAAAAGGAAGGAAAGAACTAATAGGGATGGGACTCACCATTTATGAGTTAAAAATTGAATGAAATCTTGGAATTCCAAGACCAAGAAGAAAGAGGACAACAAGATGTTGATGTTAGAGAATCGAGGAAAACACATACAAGATTGCATCAATGGATTACAACCACATGGCACCCCATTTTGGATGGTGGTATTCAAATTTACCCCTACGCACGAGGGTTCTTTGTGGTAGTATTCGACAACGTTCAAGATAGAAATACAATCCTCTATGACTACCAATGGAGTTGTGAACAGCATCTTCTCATGCTGAAACCTTGGCACCCTTCCTTCAATCCTATCACTGAATCTTTCGATGCTAGTCCAATCTGGGTAAGACTTTTGAATCTTCCATTACAATTTTGGTTTGAATCTTGTTTTGAAGCTATAGGTAATTCACTAGGGAATTTTTTGGGGGTGGATGAGGGCTCTTCAAATTATATGCATACCACATATGCATGTATTTCGGAGATGAATATAACCAAAGATCTTCTAACAGAAATCTCTCTAAAAATTGCAAGTGGGTGTTGGAACTAGTTGCTAGATTTTGAGGGTTTACCCTTTTGCTGTCGTAGATGTTTAAATACTGGGCATATTGTTGCTCAATGTTCAAAGCGTAAATCAAGCAGCCAAGCCACTTGGTGGAAAGATGTCTCCCCCCATTATTATTTGGTGGAGAAGGAAGATCTTTGCTAGACTAGAAAAAACTTTGTTGCTTCCCCAAAGAAATCTGTCGAGAATGCTAGTCAAAAGGTTACACCAAGTAAATTTCAAGATACACAGAGGGCCACAGATGGATCTCCTCCTATGGGGAGGATTAGCGTTAAGGCTGCAAACGACCCTATTTCAAATGAGGAGATGGCAGATTAGTCAAAGAGCTCAAAAATTTGTCTATTGGGGGAGGGCGAAAATTCCCAAAGAAATTAGATGAGGTTGAGAGCACTAGGGCATCGGAGGAAAGTTGGACAATGGTACAAAGGAAAAGGAAGAAAAATGAGGTAAAGTTCAACATGCATCTCCACTCTCACACCAAATGTGGAGCAAAATCGTAGATGGTATGGTGTCCTCAAAGGACCGGTATGCTTTCCATTTTGTAGCTTGTTTATGGGATTTCTTGTATTGATTTTGAGGGACCTTATTTGCAAGGATGAGATCCCCCTTTTGTGGCCTCATCTGGCATGGGCCATGTTAAAATTCTCGTACTTATAAATAAAAAGGGTGTGGCCCTTCATAGCCACTTTTACTGATCAAAAAAAAAAAGAATGAATGTATTGTATTATCAAATGGATGGTTAGATAGAAGGAATTGCACACTCATCAATTTTTTGTGAGTTTCAAATGCTCAAATGGTATTCTTGAAGTGTAGCAATATCTCTAACATGGTAAAGAATGCTAAGAATCTAGGTCAAATGTTCAAGGAGGTTATCTTAGCAATTGGTATAGAAAAGGTAGTCCAATTTATGACAAAAAATGTTGCAACAAATGTGACAGCATTCACTACTTGAGGTAAGGCACCCAACACTTGTTTTTGGAGCCCTTGCACTGCCCATTGCCTTGATCTTTTGTTGGAAGACATAGGCAAATTTAATTGGGTAAAATCCACAACGAAAGATGCTAGAAACGTCATCAAATACATCTACAATCACCTTAGGTGGTTAGCTTGATAAAAGCACGCCAAGGGGAAGAAGCTTTTGTGAGCAAGTACCACACAATTTGCAACTAACTTTGTGTAATGTCCCTTGTAGAGTTACTTTAAATTTTATCTTCAATCTTAAATTATCAAAATATGCCAAGAACTAATAACTTTTAAGAGAGGGTATAAATGATACACTTTCTATTTATTTAAAGAGCAACTCTAACTTAACTGATCTATTACTAGCCCTGATTATTGGACACTTCTATATTAATAGGAGTGGATATTATGTCAATAATAATGATGCCACGTTTCTGATATAAATTCTGAAATTTTGTTTGAAATGATGAAGCCTGGATTAATTATTAATTCAAAAATGGAAAATTGACAAAGATGATATAATCGCTGTTTCTGATTTATTGCTTCAAGATCATGCGTTTGAATGTGTACGAGTCTTATGCCTCTATCTGATCGCTGTTCCTGATTGGATCCTTATACTCCTGCAATATTCCTTGGTGTTGTATCTGAATATTGATTGATTGCTCATGCGTCCATTAGCCTTGTAATAGGTGATCAATATGCCACCCTCACTTGGCTGGTCGTAAGCTCTTGAGAGCACTTCTGATCTGAGTTTGAGAATATGAATTTGCAAATCTTCAATCTCTCTTACTCTCCACAATTCATATTATCCTTTTATATCTTCATGCTCCATGATTAAAGACACCCTTTTTTGAAAGGTGATAACCTTCCAAACAAGCATGACTTTTCTTTACCGGTTGTTGTCCTTTAAAAACCAATCACTGCCCCTTGTTAAGTATAATCGCTGCCTTTTAGGCATAAATATAATCACTACTTTAATCGGTCCTTTTCATTATGTATTGCTGCCTTTTAATTTCTGAGTTTAGATGATTATAATCGTAGTCTTTTTGACTTGGCTTCATTAACTAATTACAATCAATTCTTTTATGTTTAATCTTTGTCTTTAAAGACTTTTATCACTGCCTTAGTCTTAATGACAATTGCTTCCTTTGCCTGATCTGCGTTATATTCTACTTCATCGCCACATTTCCTTGACTTTAAATGCGGATAGTTACATAATCACTACTGCTGTTCTTTAGAATATAATCACTATTTTTATTGCTTTATCAATCGCTCACCTCTAAACAGCGATAACCTTATTAATGTTCTTCACGTCCAATGAATGTCTTTGGACGAAGCCATCCGCTTTATGCGATTTCTTAGTAATCAAATGGGGTTATTACACTTCATCACCTTGCAAAGCATTGATGGTTTGCAAACACTTTTGAAGCACATGTTTGTGAGCCAACAATGTGTGTATTTTTCTTATTCAAAGAAGACAAATAGAGAGAGAGTCATAGAGACAATTTTTTATGATGTCTTCAAGAAGAGGGTTAATGAGATCAAAGTAACTTCAAAGTAAGATCAAAGTTCCAACCTTGAGTCATCTACAAATTCATTTATTGGCCCAAAAATTCGACATTGATCTGCTATGAAGACTTCTAGCCTACTTAATTCTCCACCAGATTTCTTCATTCCTTGCAATGTTCCAAGAGCACAACATTCATTTGAAGGTACCACTTGGAACAAAGAGAAACACCATTAAGTTAGGACGTAGCACAACCTTTTGGTTGTACAATAATATATCTTTCAATGTGGCAAGCAACCTATATTGGGAAGGGTTGGTAAATGCCTTAGTTGTTGCTAATGTGAGGTTCAAAATCCAATGGCTAAGGATTTGAGTGATGCATTGCTAAAGAAAGCAGTCAAAAATACAAGGCTTGTAGTTGATGATCAGTGGAAAGTATAACAAAGAAAAGGTTGCAGCATTTTATCAAATGGATGGATAGATGAAACGAATAGGACACTCATTGACTTTTTAGTGGCCTCAAATGGCACATTAGTGTTAGAGTTATCATGCATTAGCTAATAATTAATTAATCTTTAATTGATTATTAGTCTAATTTATTCTCATGCACTTAAGCAAAACTTAAGAGTGCTTTAATGCTTTTATTAATTGAGCTAATATTAGATCATTATGTCTCATCTCATGTGATGTTGACACTTGTCATGATCTGATCCCTTTCTCATTTAGGGTTTTTCTCTTATAAGCACTCAACCCTCATTGTAATTATCTGGAGCTTCCATATCTTCTTCAGAGTCTCTTGCTTTTGTAGCTTTTTCTTGTTGAGGAATAGTGCACATATTGTTTGTAGATCTCTTGTGTGGAAGGTGTATTTGTTTGTTGTTTGATCTTGTGGCTCATGGCTTTGTGCTTGATTCACAATTATAACATGGTATCAGAGCATGGATTCAATGAACCCCTTCTCGATTTATGAGATTTTTCTTTCTTCAACAAGGGTTACAGGCTTCAGATCTGAATCCCCTTTGCCTTTTTTACAAATTTTGGAGGTGGGTGAATTTTTGGTGCATTTTGGCATGAAAAAAACCTCACCATTGGATTCAGAGCTGTCGAGAAAGTCAAATTTGGCTTTTGTTTCACCTGATTTCAACTCCTGACGCCAAATTTACGAAGGTTCGAAGCGGTTGTTTTTTTTCCAAATCTAGGGATTAGCTGCATTTTCGGAGCGTTTTGAGCAAAAACGGAGGTTTCTATCACGCTCAGAAGGCCCAAAAACCTTAAGATCGTCTGTCAAATCATCAAACTCCATGTCAGAGGTTTTTGAGGCAAGAAAAAAATTGTACAGGGGCCCGTACGGCCCCTTGTACAACTCTCGTGCATGCATTACAGGAAAAAAAAAAAAACCGAAAAATTGTTTATAAGGTCGGCTTTTTTGTTTTTTTAAATTTCTTTCAAAAATTTTAAAAATCAAAATACAAATTGCAGGTTTGAAAAATTCAAGGGCAAAGACTTTTTTTTTAAGTTTTTTCGGGTGGCACATTTTTTATTGGGCCACGAGTTTAATAGCAAGGTACCCACAGGTACCTGCATGTGCAAGCCTACGGGCCCCGCTTGGCTCATCGAAGGGGTTTCCTACCCGTCGACGATCTTTTAGACTTGTCGGCAATCTCTATTACTGGCGGAGCCCTTCCTCAACAAACGGTTTAAATATTCTATCGCCCTTCTATTTCCCGTCGACCTCCAATATGCCCGATAGCATGCAATATTTACTCGGCCACATAAACTTTTTTCAGCGTCTTTTAACTTTTCCAGCGATTTTACAGGCAAGCATTTACCATCGGCAGTTTTTCTGATATTTTTCCAACAAGATCTTCAGTTTCCCAGCAATGTTTTCTCCTTTTCCGGCCATCAATGCGATTTCCCGATGTTTCTTTGATATTTTCAGCGACAAGCAATTTTTTTGGCCGATAGAATCTTCAAACGGAATATTCCATCATTTTTGGGCATTTTCCAACGATCGGATTTTTGCAAGGGGGAGTCAACTTTTTTCCGCCACGAGGGAATATTCCACTGATGTTAGCGATACGAACACCTTAGCATGGCCCCTTTGACCCCCTCAATGTCCGGTTTTGTGCTTGTTTCACAATTCTAACAATTAGTGTTCCTAAAGTCCTGTTGTACCCCAAATTAAAATTTTTGCTACACTTAAGCATTTTGAAGAATTGAGTCAAGATACTGTTAAATCTGTCAGAAAAGGTCAAAATGGGGGTCTGCATGTCTTGCATGGGGGTCATAAGTTTAAAATTTTCAAAATCTAACAATCTGGGTCGGTCTAAAAAGATCAAACCTACAATACCCAGACTTCAGTTTTTCATCCCTAAATTTTAGGAAAATTTCTATTTTTAGCAATTTTCTAAAACTAGAAACTTTTTCTGGGTTTTTCTGAATTTCTTACGAAATGGATACTTGTAAAATTTTCTAAAAATAGAAAGTTTGGCTGTTAGGGTTAAGACTGCTTTTGATTGGCTTAAAATACTTCCTCGTCAGATTGGTGCAGTCAGAATCACAAAAAGGTCAGTTTTACTCTACTGGGTCTATTCTGCTTTTTCAGAAGCCGCTTCGGAGATCCAAGGTCATTCATGGAAGTCAGCCAGCTGCCAGGTGTCAGAATCAAGAGTTCGAGCATCAAACAGAGACTGTCGATGAACAATGTGCACGAGAAACGAGGAACAAACTGAGGAAGTTGAAAAATGAAAAATATCAAATTTTATCTAAGTCTGGAGATTTCAAGCGCCCCTATCAAGAAGAGGCACCCATGTTTCCATGCCTTAGAAAATTTTCAATCTTGACAGCCAAAGGTAATGGAAACACGTGTTACGAGGTATAAATAGAAAAACTAATAAAATTTTCCAACACTGCCAGCCATGGGCGCCCCTGAAGGAGAAAGGCGCCTAGCTTTTCAAGAGGCCAAAGCCAAAATTAGGGTTTTCATCTCCAGGACAATGTTGCTCAGATTCATCCCAGCTCCGCAACGAATCAGTCAACATGCTCGTCGGATCATCCAGTCACTGGCAAATTCAAGACGAGCAGGAGTCACGAAGAGAGATTTTGAAGACTGAAGACAAAGAACACAAAAGAAAATCAAACTCTGGAGAAGCTAGGCGCCATACTTCAAGAAGGGCACCCAAACTTTTGAGATAGCAAATGGTCAAATTTGCTGAAGACTTCTCCAGCATGACTTCCTTAGACTGGATCCAGCTCTCCAACGAATCCGTCAGCTCGTCCGTCAGAGTCAACAATCATCACATACCGTCGGGCAAACAAAGGAGAAAAAGTGTGAGAAATGGCAAAAAGTGGAAAGCAACAGTTAAAATTCAAAATAAAAACTAACACTGGAAGCTATGGGCGCCCCTGAAGGAGAAGGGCGCCTAGGGTTTAAGGCCACCAGAAGTCAGTTTCCGGAAACGAGTGATCTGGAAGACCCCTTCCAGATTCATCTCAGCTATCCAGTGAACTCAATAGCCAGTCGATCTGACAAGTACAAACACCCGGAATAGTAAAATCATCTGAAGGTCAAAAGATAAGCATAAAAATTGAAGATCATGAAAATGGCTAACACTAGAAGAAATGGGCGCCCTTATCAAGGACAGGCACCTGACATTTCGAAGGGGTAAATGAAGCTTTTAGCAGATGACGTCTCCAAAACAAAGTTGTTAGATATGATCAAGCTCCGCGATAAAAGAATCAGTTCGTTCATCGGATAAATCCAGAGGTCGGGAGACAGAGCTGAAGCAGGGTCAGAAAGTGAACAAAAGTTGAAAATGATAGAAATTTGGCTAAGTCTGGGAAGACTGGGCGCCATACCTCAAGAAGGGCGCCCATTCCTCCATGCCTTAGTTTATTTTTCAAAAGTTTCAAAATTTTCAAGTGAAGAGAAATACGCCTTTCCTCAAGGCATGAATTAGGTTTAGGGTTTCTTCAAGATTAGGGTTTGAGAGGCTGTTTTCAAAACAAAAACTTATTTAAGGACACCTCTATGTATTATTTTTCATATTTTCTTGCAGGTGCCTTCAAAGAGAAACAGAGCAGCAGCTTCAAACCTATGTTTTTCAAGATTCAAGAACCCTAACTTGCTGGTTTCTCATAATATTTTCAAATCAGCAATCAAAGAAGACCTCCTCTTTCATATTTTCTCATCAAGAACATCAAATTTAAGAAGAAGGCCTATATTATCAAATTGCAGCAAGCTGATCCATTTTTGTTCTATCTTCTGGACAAATTGTTGAAAATTTCTCTCTAAGTTGCAGCAATTGCTTTTATTTTGCATGTCAGGGAAAACTTCATATTCATCCATTTCTAGTCTTCTGGGTCTATGCTAAACCTTCTTCTGGACAAAACCCATACCTCAGCTTTTTCAGAGAAACTAAAAGTTGTTGCTTTTTCAATCAGAAACCAGGGTTTTCAAAATCTAATCTACTGGGTCCATTCAAATTATACTCAAGAACAATACACAGATGTCAGCTTTTTCTGCTTTTTTTGGGGAAAATTAAGGTTTGTTGCTTTTTCAGTCTCCACTCCATATTTTCAAAAACGGGCAATCTAGGTTGGCTTGTAACGAAATTCTAGTCAAAACCCATATCTCAGAATAAAACTCAAAAATTCGTCCATTGGAGGAAGAAAAATCAGCAAGCTAAATTTAGAAAGTTTGTCAAAATTTGTCTGAACCTAGGCATGTTTACTGTCAATCTTCAAGTCTTTCAGAATGGAATACACTCCTACAGAGTTCAAGACCAAATCAATTCTTTACCACGATTTCATTGAAACAGCTGAAACTGACTTGCATCACATCAAGCCAGTGTTCAATATACGTCTTTTAGAAGCTGCAGGCAATACCACCATCAGGCATCTCGCCCATTCAGGCCTTCTTGCAGCAGCATCCATACCTTTCTCAGTACAGAGCTTAAAATTCATAATTGCTTGCATCAAGCATTACAATCCAGCTACAAGGGAGATACAGTCAATTGATGGGAGAATTATTTGCAGCCTAAAACCAGATATGATTGAGAAATGTTTCTCCATTCCACCATGGCCTGGAAGCGTCACTATCAACATGGAAGAATGTGAAAAGAAATGGGAAGAACATCAAGATAAATACAGCAAGAAGATTGCACAAAGGTGGATGAAAGAGAAACATTCTACATTGCCAAAGGATGTCGGAAGAGGACAGTTCAAGGAGGAATTCGCCATCATAATAACCCTACTCAATCGAGTCACAGGTCAAGCAGATGCAACAAGGTTTCAGCCTTGGATGTTCTATGTGATACCTCATATAATGAAAAAGACAGAGTTCTATGACTGGCCTACATTGATCAGTGACTGCTTACATCATCAGATAACTGAGTATTTTCATAGACATGCATTTCACATGGTCTCCTACCTAGTCTATTTGGTTGCCTATCAAGGTAAATTCAGAGGGTTAAACACGGAGGGTTCCTTGAACGTTCAACATGTCTACAACTACTATACTCAGCTGGAATTCACTACTGCATCACGTCATTACAAAAGGGTGAATGAAACATTCTTGATTTATACAATGCAAGACCTGGACAACGAGCTAGATGTTCGCATCTCATCCATTGCCAGGGCTGCAATATCAGAATGGGCAGATTGGTTTATTCAGTTTGCCACTTTCACTTACCTAAGGGTGTACGGTTATTCAGAAGCTCCACTCATGTTACCGAGGTATCCATCAGATGAGGTAGTATGCATGGAATTCTTCAGGCAGATTTCAAATGTTCACACCCGTCTGCGTAACAAAAAGAAACCAGCCTTCAGCTTTCCTTTCGCTTTAGGCATTTACACATGTAGATCATCCGCAGAAGCTAAACTAATGGGTAACCAGTTAGATAAGTTTGGTCTCAAGCCTTTCAGCGAGAGACGATTATATGATCCCCATGGCTTCTATGCATCTAGACTTGGTCAGAACCTTGCTCATACACCCACACTTGAAGACTTTTGGGCTAATTGCAGGGATGAGTATGAGGTGCGAAGGCGAAGTCATAGTAGGTTAACCCTTCATCAAATGAAAGATTGCTTATCAGAAGATATTGAAGGGCTGTCAGATGATGATGGGGATGTAATTCTTCCAGCTTATATAAAAAATAAGGTTGAGCGGCAACCTCTTCCACAGGTCAACTGGGCTCATAAAGAATGCATCACAGTGGAAGAAAGGACAAGACAAGTGGTGGAGTACAGTAAGACTTTCTTGATTCTAAAGAAAAAGGAGTCTATTCCAGTAGCAGAGCCGCCAAAGAAACATTCATCTCTTCCCTCTTCTTCAAGAGTGCAACCAAAGAACAAAGAAAAAGTTCAGTCTCAAAAGGTCACAAAGGGCAGTAGATCAGCAAAGAATGCTAAAAGGAGGTTGGATTATACAGGGATTGTTATACAGGAGGAGCCTACAGCTGAAACAGAAGTTCCTCAACCAGAGCCCATACTTCAAGAAGAAGTGCAACATGATGAACCTTTGATACAAGAAACACTACCATCTCCTAGGTCTTTGCCAATTCACATTGATTTAGAAGACGAGGAGATAGAGGTCAATGTTACAATCACTCCTCCCTTGGATGTTAATAGAAATACTACATCTTGACTTGAGAGCTCCTTGGGAAGGACAAGAAGAAGACCTTCGTATCAAGTGAATGTTGATGACCTTAGCATATACCAGGAAGCACCCAAGAAGAAGGCCAAGAAACAAATGCATTTTGAGAGGAATCTCGAGGGTGAAATGGTCATGGAGACAGCTACGCCTCTTGAAGACAAAATCAGAGATGAGGTGGATGTTGACGATTTCATCATGGTCAAAGCAAACCTTGGTAAAAGTACTCGACATGCTGATATAAGTTTGTTTAAGATGGTAACAGAAAATATTCAAGAAAGAGTGCAAAAGGATGGAGAAGACAAGGCAGCCCTCAAGGCTGAAAATCGCCAACTCCGATTATGTATATCAAATCTTATCCAAGGCACCTCACAAACAACTCAGTTGCTGCCTCAAGTCTTAGAAACACCAGCTGATCAGCAGCAATTAAGGCAGTTAGTTATGTGTGGTAAACAAACTAATGAGTGGGTTGAAAAGATCATCAACAGAGGAAAAGAGGTCCTGACACAAATCTTCCAGTTGAGATACAAGGCTCATGATTTACGTCAAGGAATCCAGGATTTTGAACAGCTGATAGCCGAGTTCAAGCCTATGCACGAAATCATAATTGCAGATTTAGAGATGGCTTGTGGCTCTACCATAGCAAACAAACTAATGAGATTTACTAATGAGTGGCAGATTTACTAATGAGATTTAGTTATGTGTGGTAAACAAACTAATGAGTGGGTTGAAGAGATCATCAACAGAGGAAAAGAGGTCCTGACACAAATCTTCCAGTTGAGATACAAGGCTCATGATTTACGTCAAGGAATCTAGGATTTTGAACAGCTGATAGCCGAGTTCAAGCCTATGCACGAAATCATAATTGCAGATTTAGAGATGGCTTGTGGCTCTACCATGGAGATACTCGAGTAACAATCACAAATATAAGTTATATAGGGAATTATCTATGTGCTGTTTTTTTATGTTTTTGTTTTTTGTTTTTTTATTTTAATAATTTAAATTTTGTTTTTAAAATTTTTAGGTGATAGAGCCTTTGATCAAGGTTTTTATTTGATGGATGGGGATGGCATGCAAATGGATTACCTCTGAGACCATTGATAGAGCCAAAGGGGCCATTTTAAATTACTATGGCAGTAACAAAATAAAATATAAAATCATTTTGACACATCATCAATCATAGGTGAACAAACCAACTCCACCAACCAATACCTAAAACCAAAATTTTACTTCTCTAATGCATTTTTATTTCATGCATAGAGAGGAAGGCAACCCGAAGACATTAAAAGAAAAATTGTAAATGAGTTACTAGTCCACAAGGGTCCAAAGGGGAGGCTTTTTTCTTCACCTCAGTCTATTTGAAAAAGGGGAAACCAGCAACCAAGTAAAAAATCCATCATTTAATTTTTCGCTTAATACTAGAAACTTGAAAGATTTAAGTTTTGAACTTTACACAATAATTACATTTTCTTGAAAAAATTTATTTGTAGATTTGTAGTGCTATGCTGCTAGCACACCAAATCTTCAGAGGCTAGCTACCTATGTTTTGTCCTAGCATTGTAATGCTTCTAGATGTCAATGCAATTGGAGCTTATTTGAGAGCATTCACACAAAGAAAAGAAACAAATTGACCCAGGAACCCCTCAATAATCTTGTCTTCATCCAATACAATCGTCGCTTTTGAACTAAAAATCTTGGGTGACATCAATCCATTTGCTAATAGGACTATCGAAGAGGCAAATATAATGTTCATTGATGATCTCGATGAATTGGAGAGAGAAACAAAAGCGACTGAGGCATTAGAACAAGACATATTTGAGGAATCATTCACTCCTTGTGTTGATTCCAATATACCTTCTAATTCAAGGCTTGATAGTACTACTAATTTTGAGGGGTAGAAGAGGATGTAGATTGTATTTGGTTGCTTATGACATATGCTAACAATTATAAAATTATAATAGATTGAAAATCAAAATAGAATTATGTATTCTTCAAATGTAACAATTTCTTTTGTGTGTAATTATGGTATTTTTTCAATTTTTTTGCTAAATCCAAGTCTAGGGCTGCAAAGTCCATGCCAAGTTTGTTGCTTTCAAGTTTCAACTATTGTACAGGAAAACCCAAACCCCAAAACTATACCCAACCTTGTACCCGAACCAGCAACTTGGATGTTTTTTAAATAGGGAAATATATACACTGTCATCCCCTTTTGCCCCCAAAAAATGGTTCTCCAAGCTATTGTCCTCAAAATGTGTCGTGTCAAGCGCTGATGTCCCCATCACAGAAACGTTATGGAACTTCGCAAATAATACAAAATAAATACAATGTATTTGGATGTATATCGTGCCATATTGAACATTGATATACTATATCCCATATTACACACTGCCCCATCAACATGAACATTACACAATAATTAGCATCACATAATATGCATGCCCCAAAGTTGGGACCTTAGATGAACAAAAGGCTACATGGTCAAAAAAATGGCAAAGAATATATTAGAGTTTATAATCAACACCATCATTAATGATTTTCTTGACATGGAAGAATTATTAAAAGCATGATCTGGTATGGTCCATTTATTGTTTACAGTCTTCTCCATATGTGACACTGAATAGAAGAGAAAAATACAAGGAAAATTTGCTATTATGATAAAAGTTACAACCCTGAACAGAGCAACACCGGCCTTTCATCTTAAATTCTGAAAGAAGGTGAAGGAATAAGCTAAACTTGAACTTTTATTCTGCAATCCATAGCAGTCTGATCTTATCATATTAGGCCAAATCTTGTTTAAATATCCAGCGAAAACTCAACAGAATTCAGCACAGAAGAATAGGAAAAACCTAGTCACATATAATCCTCCTTTTCTCTCAGATAGTTCCACTATTCCACATAGGATGCAATGTCTTATGGATCCCACCATAAGAAGCAACCTCAATAACCTATATTAATTTATGTAACAAAACCAAACACCTGACTGTGCACATGTACTGTTCATCTCCTTTTGTCAACCAAACACTATCTCGTAGCCATCATGCATACAAACAGACAACACTAACTAGACTTCAAATTACCACTGATTAAACATCAAACCAATAATTTGAGAAAAATTACAATACCTGACAGATAACGCCATTTGGAAGCTTTTCTTGGAGTACAGAACTGCAGGTAAACAAACAGAATCAGAACAGTTTAGTTGTCAATGTCACCATCCAAATAGCCAAAAGAACTTAAAAAGAAAGGTCCAATTAGGGGATATAAAGAAAAACGTTGAATTCTTTAACATGTGCAATTTCCATCTAGATTCACTTCTGACATTTATTTCATACCTTGATTATGGATATATATTGTATTACCCTCATGTCTGAAAAGCCATGAGTAAGCTTCATAAGCAACACTGTTATAGCAGCCAATTAAGGGTTTATTTTTAGGGTAATGTCACCTGAGGAGCTTTCACATATGAAGAATTTTCTAAATTTCATTAATGAACAATAGGTGAAAAAGAATAACAAATATGCACAATTGATTAAAGTTAGACCGCCATCATAGTGTTAGATTCTAACTACACTTGCAATACATTTCATTCAACCCTTTAATATTAAAAACGAACATATATCATTCACAGGAAATTTGGCTCAAGCTTGTATCCTCTGAATCATTAATTATCCATCAAGAGAAAAGTGAAAATCCATGGCAAAGATATTTACATCAATTATTCATGAGTGAGCTAGAACACTTCTAAAGGATTCCTTCTACTCTAACATGATAGGCATGTAACTGAACATAAAGGAACTGCACTATTTATTGAGGACAGAATGAGGAAAAGGTACTGAAAAAGAAACAAGCAAGCACAATTTCTCAATGATCAAGAACAAAGGAAGGGAGAAAATTGATAATCCAAAATCATGTCAAAGAGCTTAGATCTGCCCACAACCTTGAAATTGGTCAACAAAAGTAATTTCGTAATCTTTGCAAAAATTAAACTCACATTTGCTCCAGAGAAAGGGAAGCAAGGGAAACAATTGAGAACACAAGACTAAAATATGCTTATAAAGAAGGGAACTCTCTTGGATTTTTACTGAACCTAATAGTCCATAGAAACAGGTTTGTTTCAAAGCAAAAGGTTGGACATAGCCTGTAGACCAAAGCTCAAACGAGAAGAAGGTGAAGTCAACAATATGCTTATAAAGAACTCATTTGGAATCAAACTCGATCTTTATTAACTCTTATTTAGTAGGTCCAAATGTTGCTGTGGAACAAAACATTAAAGGTTGCTAAAGGCAGCTATAAAACATTATAACTATCTAAGGAAAACCTCACAGGCAGCTACATATAATAACATGAGCAGCTACAGAACTTGCTACAAGCAACAACAAGTAGTTTAATTTTTTTCCTGATCAAAAAAGGACCACAGAAGTCAAATGAATTTTTTCGGAAGTTTCAGCTCTTAGTATTACCCAGAAATTGTGGCAGTGTAAAACCATCAGTTCCCCAAAGATGGCAGATTGGTAACCACCACAGTGGTTTCATCCAAATTGTTCGTGTGGGAACTTCAAAGGAAAAATGCACGTGTCTCTTCTTCTTCTTCTAGACTTGGTGACCTTTTCATGTAGGAGGACTCCAAAGCATCTTCATAAGGACTTAGAAAATGTGACTTAGATCATGGAAGATAAAAATCTACAAGTTCACTCTCTTTGCATAACCTTCCACTATAATTGACATTTGATTTCTATTTTAAGTAGCATATTCCACGGTTCTTTCTTTCAATATTTCAAAATAGTTTACCAATCAGGTTACAGTATAAGCCATTGAGGACAAAATACTGTCTACTAATATCAAGAAAAACTAAACATCACAAAAAAAAAAGCAAACCAAGGCCAAAACCACAAAAGGCACCTGGAGTAGTATCAAACCCAGTTACTTAAAACTTACATATGAGATACTATCTCAAATTTACAGCTTATATTAGAGTAGCATTACATAGCGGCAAAAATTATCAAACTTAATTCACAAATATCATTTAACACTTACAAAATCCTTTTGGGTGCGTCAACACTTCCAGGAGCAGCAAAATCAGAGAGAAAATTGAGCACAGGACTGATAGCATTAACAAGCAGTGGGATTTCCTGAGTATTTGAATAGACATTCCTTTCATAGTCAGCAAAGCAAGTTGTAGTGTCATGGCCATGAATATGTTCATACTCTTTTAAATCTGTCATTTTCACTTTCTTCATCAAGTCTACCTCCATTTCTTTCAATATCAGACTTCCATTCTACGTATACAATATCGAATTTGTGGAGCATAACTATGCCACCATCCAACAAACTAGAAAATTTATTTTTGGGTATCTCCAGTGCAATCTAATCAACAAAACAATAGAAAAAAGGGTGAACTCGCTGAAATAGTCCATTAAAAACCTTCTCTTGCCATGAAACACTTAATCATTTATAGCCCTCCATAAGTGTCATAAAACTTCAGTGGGAAGGGTAAGCCATAGCCCATTAAGTTCTTTATCAAAACATTTCACAAAGCCAAATAGATTTTCACATCATGTATTAACATTTATATTATCCCACCCCCTGTTATTATAAAGATACACTGACCAAGCATTTTTTGCTTACACAATTTAATCTCATTAGAAGTTTGGGGATGGTGGGAGCTTTAGCCACTTATATAACCTCTCAAAACAACTTGGGATATTTTCCTCTTTTCCTTTTTCCCTGATTTAGAGTCACCAGTGGACAGCTCAACTAATTTCCTTTTTCTGAGATCTTCCACTATTTCACTGATTGGATCTTACATTCAGAACCTTCCACGAGGTTTTTTGCCTCTTAGCTCCTTGTGGAGAGACAGTATGGCACTACTAACTTTATTTGACAGGGTCAATTTTCTGAATTATTTGAGTGACTTGGGAGTCCTGAGGCTTATTTTTCTCTTCCATATTAATGTCCACTTTGTTAGGCAATTCTAGGGGACCACTCCCAACATTATTATTCTCCCTGTTAGTGCTCCTTTTCACATTCATCATTGTTCATATTGGGGTAATCAGCAAGGATAATAGTATATTCTACAGACGAGGAACCATAACTTTTACATGGGCTTTCCTCTATTTCCACAATTTCCTTTATATCATTTATTTCCTCACTCGTCTCATGGACATTTTAAGCATTTTCTTCAAACAAAGAGACACAATGGTCATTTATAGCGACATTAGTCTTTTTGGCAATGTTTCCTTTGATGGCCATCACATTCGCAGAAAAAATGGCATTTAATCTTCCTAACTGGCAGACTTCACACTAGATAACCTTGTTCTAAACTAAAAACATAGAATCTTGAGGATGGGGCTTTTGGAGTTCATATCTAGCAGGGCTTCTAGCATTCATATGAGGGAGTAAACAATACTAACAACACCACCGGAGGCTATACCCCACCAATATACAAACTTAAACAATTCAAAATTTTAAATATTTGCTGAACATATCCCATTAATGCCAACCAAACAAATATTACAAAGAATAAACAGCACAAAAAAGCAAAAGAAAAACAATTTAACACTAAAGGCACTAAAGAGAGCTAGAACATGACAAAGCACAAAGCAATGAAGAGGACTAGTTGAATTCAATCACGGAAGTACAGCTCCAAGAGCAGCAATGGAGCATTATTGTTCATCTTCCTCACCAAGCTACTAAGCAACACCTTCACTCTGTCCCTTCTCCTACACAATGTATTCTTTCTTGGCTCTTAATTTCTACATACATTTTATTAATGAGATTGTGAATCATTTTAGTATTAAAGCAGACTATGAATCCTTGGGATTTTGGAATTTCACCACCATTTGATGGTACAGGGTTATTAATTATACTTGGCTAGAGAATAGCTTTGTTTGCAAACGAAGGAAGGAAGAATAGTTGTCATTTATATGGTCATTTGACTGGAAATCCATGCCATGTGTTTCTACAAATCTAGTTATGTTTAAGAGGGTCATTCCACTTCAAACAAAGTAGGAAGGAATTTTCAAGGGAACGTGCAAAATTATGACCACATTGTAACAGGTTATCTTTTCATTGCAATGTTTCCATTGCAGCATGTAATTCTTACCACTTGTGTGTAGCAAGTAGGAAGGAACCATCATAGCACTATTGTGGTACAATTTCTAACCCATGGCAGCTACTGTAGCATGTCTTGAGCATCACATGGGATTTTAGCATGGCAAGTTTCAGCTAGCAATGGACGTTGTAATTGCAAGTGACCACAATTGAGATGATCATGGCAAGCACACTGAGGAAACTCTAATCCTTGTTGCAAGGTTAAAAGTGTGATAGAGATCCAATACCTTCTATAGCAAAGCATCAGCCTAAAGGATGAACAAGGTGATGTGAATGAGTCTTGCTGTACTGACTTGGACATAGAAGTTTAAAAGATGTAGAAAAAAAATCTTCTATATTTCTAGTACAAATTTCAAAGACAGAAAAAAAAATTCTTCTATATTTCTAGTTGTTGGGTGAATATTTTGTAGTTCTTTTAATAATTACAAAATAGGAGTTTCAGCCACAGCTATGATGAGAAATGAATCTCTCCTCTCATAAAGGGGAGGCTCCCTTCTTATTGCTCGATAAAATCAACTAGAAACTAAACTAAGATATGTACATTATGATTATCCATGGGGGTGTCTCCATTAGCATATTCTCTTTTTTCAGAATAAGGGAAACAAATTACAATAATATCCTTAAATAAAACTAGTAGGAGCAATAATAGCTGATACCCAATTCTGTTAGATGTAGGAATAACACAAACAAATACCAGCAAACGATAGTAACTTAGAAAGTCTGCAGAAACACAAAGTCTCCTGCCACTTTCCACAATGGTTCCAAAAGTAACGGTAAGATCACATGAACAACAGCAATAACTTACAACTCAAACACTCCAAGTTATTCCCCAGAATGATACAAAGAGTAACCTGTGTAGCAGGTTGTAGCTCAAAGACTCCAATGGACAACACCAAAGATCCATGTGAATATAGCTAACAATTGCAGCTCAAAGACTACACATTCTTACCCAGATTCATATACAAGAATGTAATTGACAATTGCAGCTCAAAGACTACACATTCTCAACCCAATTCATACACAAACACCAAATGCAATATGATAGCACAAAGTCTACCAGTATTAAATCTGAATTCCCTTTCAATAAAGAAACAATACGCTACTTAGAAATCAACTTCAAGATAATATGACAAGAATAACGTAAGAACACTCACATATAACAAACGTACTCCAAAACAAAGGTTGGAGGCGATCTGCTTCTTTTATTGATCAAAATTTAAATTTGCACATTCAACTCAAAGAGTGCAATTATGCTCTTCATAATGGCAGCATCTAGTTTCAAAAGATCAAAAGGTCCTAATACAAAACAACTCTCTCATAAATATAGAGGAGAGTTGAAAGCTAATCTAGGAAAAGAAATAACTAAATTGACTTATTCAACAGGAGAGTCCAAATTGTTTGAGGACTTCTCTGTTTTTACATGTAATTACAATTTTGAAAATGACATGTAAATTGTTCGGAACTAATTACAGAAAGCATAAAAATACTGAAAACTAAAAGAAGGCACATTCAGTCTTCTCCACCGTCCTTCTCTATGAAATCTTCATACTTCTTCATGATCACCTGAACTTCATCATTATCTAACCTGAAGTATGTTTGGAGATGACAAGGACTCTTGTAACGAAATCCTTCATGGTATTGCAAGCCTTTTCATGCCTTCCTAAGAACACTTTAAGATTGTCCGAGGTCAATTGAATATTTAGTAGCTTATCCATCAAAGCCACTGAGAAGGCTGATCTTCGAACCCCTTTTGAATCATGTTGGTAAATTCTTGGACAACTATATCTGAAGCAAGGACCTTTTGATTATCATCACGCAACTTACATGGAAGCTCTTTGATCTTATTGACAAGTTGCATATCATTGTTCTCGCTGACTTCACGAGTACTTTGCAGGTCGTTGATCAGATCTGTCATGATGTTTACTTTGTGTATCATGGTCTCTTTAATCTCTACATACATATCTCTATTGGGAATAATCCCAAATTCTACTAAGGCATACAGTTTGAGCTTTTTCATTTTTACCCAATGTAATGTCCCCATTTTCGTGAGCATCAGAGTTCGATGGGTTAGCCTATTACTTGGACCCTTGCAGGCTAATATGTTTGGATAGAGGGTCTCAGTGGCAGTTCATGAAGATTGATGTAATTCATTTCGCTTCAGTTCAGTAGTTGGGTCAGGCATATCAGTGTTTGGCTCAATTTGAGGGACTTACTATTTATAGTAAGTCAATCTAGCATTGTGGCTGTTTATAGACAGGGCATCGGGACACATGGGGGTTTTGCAGTGTTGACCCCAACTTCTGACGGCACGTCAAAATATTAAGTATCGAGGGAGATATTAATATTTAAGTGGTTAAGTGGTATTTATTTAATTTTATGGAATATTATGTTATAATTTAACTTTATAATAAAGTGAGCCACTTAAATTTTATTAAGTGAGGTTAAATACTTTATCTCAATGGTACGCCCAAGTGAGTGAAATATTAAATGGGGTACTAAAGTATTTTAATGCATTTTAAATGTATTAAAAACCCTCTTATTGGAAATCATGCCTTTTTGGAGAATATAAGGAAATGAGAGAGCAAGTCGACATCATTCATTGATTGATCATTTGACATTGGCTATTTTTGGCTTCATCAAAGCTTTGCCTGAGACAAGGGTTTCAGCAATCTTCCACCATTGGAGAACGAGAATTCTTCAGTGTTCTACGATTGTGAGGCTATGAAATACCAGCTGAATTATTGCTTCTGAGAGGGCTTCATTCAGGAGTCCATTTGTGCTTTCATCAGAGTTTTTCTACAGCAGTACCCTTATTTGTTGTGCATGCATTTCCAGATTTTTAAAAAAGGCAATCAGCTGGTGTTTTCAAGTATGAATGCTTTCATTGTAATCTAATGACAATTCTAAAATAATATTACAATTGTGTTTTTGCATTTCTTGTTCTGTAAATTTTATGCATTATCTGGTAAATATTCCAAGGGAACTTTGAAACTTCAAACCAGCAATTGTAAATTTAGCTCAGGGAGAACTAGGGGTTTCCACACCCAAGCCTGCAAACTGTCTTCCATATCTTCCTTTTCTTGAAAAACAGCATCAACAGTTTTGTCTACCTCTGTCCTTATGCTTTCCATCTTTTCCAATTTTTCCACAGCAAATCCCAATAATTGTGTACCCTGTGCAATCATTCGGTCTAGGAACTCACCAACTACATTGCCCCTTGTATGCACTTTTTCCACCTTTTGGATGACTGGATCCTCAATGCTTACAGCCACAGGTTTAATTGACTCCGAAGATTGGGTAATCTTCTGGAGTACTACAGTTAGTTGTTCAACCTTGGCTTTATATTGATCCTTCACCTTTTTGACTTCATCAAATTTGTCAATGAGAGAGTTCAATGTGGATTGAGCATCTGCTTTCGCACTCTCATGAGTAGTCTTCCCCAACTCAACTCTTATGATAGAGTAATTAGCAGTATCCACTTCTTCTATAGTCTTATTTGGAGGAGGTTGTGCCACCTCCGCATACCTGTTTCCTTCTTTATCAAACAACAACCTAGAAAGGGTCTTAGCCTTTTTCTTGGTTTTTGTCTTCACCGGTGCTAGTTGCCCAAAATCGAAGTCGTCTAGGGAGACAGCTTGCTTTTTCCTCTTAGGTGTTTGAGATGAAAGCCAAGGTGGAAGTGGTGAGCTCTCTTTTGGATTAGCAGCCACGGTTCGAGTCGTCATTGTTGTACTCACAAAAGTTGTAACAATAGGAGCAATGTCAGTCAAAATAGCAATAGGAATCTCCACACTTGACACTTGCACAGACTTAGTCATGAATTATTCTAAGTCGAAATGAGAAGTTATATCAAATGAAGGTGATGATAGACTTTGCAAAGACATAGGTGATCCTGACACATTATGCAAACCATGTTTAGGACTTTCAAAGATAGACCCTGAGGAAGGGGATGAATGTATGGATTGGATTGACACTGTAGGAGCAACATTGACAATAACTGTAGGAATAACTGTGTCAACAGGAACATTAGAAACAAGTGAAGACATAGGAGGAGGATTAGGAGTTGATACAATTGGGGTAGAGGAGACAGGTGGTTCCTCTGAAATATTCTCATGAGGAGACATTTTTTATTCCTCATGTTGTCCTCTATTTGCCTCTCTTGAATAGATTCCTCTTGTCCTTCAGTAGATGACCCCTCTGTAATTGTTTTACTCTTTTTCTTACTACCTTTTACAACAAATGTGATTTTTGGCTTAGAAGGCTTGTTGGAGCTAGGAGCATCACTTTTATTCTTCGTCCTTATTTTTTATTTCCTACCTGCAAGATCTAGTTCCTCTTCCTTTGATCCAGTGAGAAAGCGTTTCAATGGAATTCCCTTCTCTCCTAACCACACATTTGTGTTAGCAAGAATTGGTTCAAACCTTCCTCTAATCGAAGTCACCTCTTTCTATGACCACTGGATCCTTGGTAGAGGAGATCCTGCAACATTGTTCCTCTCATAGGTGGGGTCTCGGATGTCACCATCATCTTCCATGCCTTCAAGAATATCAACCAAATCTAGCTCTTCAATCTGTTCCAATGTGAGCCTGCAGAAATCCAACTTTCTTATTTCTTCCTCAATCTTGATCCGGTCTTTCATGCCCACACATCCTCAATTCTATGTATATGAACATGTGCTTTCTTGATCCGGTCTTTCATGCCTCGATAATCGAAATCTAGCCTTCTCTTGAACATTTTCAAAGTGACCAACTGCATCTCGGATTCAACGGCTTTGGCTTTCGGAGAGGTCTGAATGGAATACCTGCCATTGGTCAATGGAAACTTGAATCCTGGCGTGTGAGCTTCCATCTGTTTTCTATGGACTGCCATTATCTGTCTACATAGCTCCATTAAGACAATTTTGTCGCTGGAGTACCTTGGGAGCATGTATGGATATCCCACAAAGCAACCAACCCTCAAGTATGTGAATGTGGGAAACTAAAGGTAGAGGCAACCATACTTATTCACCACTACCCAAGCTTCATCATAAACCCTTTTCCTTTCCAACTCAGGATCAAATGCACACATAAATGGAGCAAAGGAAGCATCATTCACTCCTTTGAAATGATGAATGCCTCCGTCAAGAGTAATCTGTGGAAAATAATTGTACACTGGAGTCACCCTTCTATTTCATTTTGTTGTCAATCCAAGAAAATCTCACATCACAGCAGCAGCATACACCAAATAGGATGTCATGTAGAACTCAAGTGATGTATGTACTTTGGTCAACTGTTCATGAATGGTGTCACTGATTTGTTGCTTTCCCCTCATTATGATTTTGATGTATGAATACATCGAATCTTGGAATGTGGATGAGGTAGGCAAACCTTGCACTCTACTAAGTAGAGTGATCAAATCGTTCACCTCTTCGATGAAATTGTTGCATGGAAAGCTCTTTGGCCACCTTGAAACAATTGGCCTCAGGGTTTTCAACCATTTGTTGTTAATCAACCTCTTAGAAGAATCTGGATCTCTATCATATTCTTCCTGTGCAGATTCCTTGGTGATATCTACATAGGAATCAATACTTGGGCATATGAAAGCTTTGTCGAGAAACTCTACATCTAACCTTATGACCACATTTTTGTTGGCATCCCTGACACTTCGGTCATCTTGATTGTAATGAGTTGCAACCTAAAGTACAAACTCTAGATTATGTGCAGCTACTAGGAAAGTTGCCACTATCTAAATATTGCTCTGAACTAAACGCCTCATGCCATCATCTAATGGTTTCTTCTGAGTTCTTTCCACAAACTCGCACATATCTACATGTTCGATCTCAATATCCTTAATCTCATCAATTTTTTATAACACTGAAGTGACCAGAAACACACCTTGGTATTATAGGTTCAAGTCTTAAAATGAAAAATATAACGCGGGATTAACACAAACCTGTGAACCTATGGACGGGGGCTAGGGTTTGTTTTAAACAGTAGATATTATACAATGCAAAACGAAAATAAAACAATGCAAATGTGATAGGAAAGAACTCTAAAAGATTTAACAACATAAAAATGAGAAACTTAGCACCACATACTCGAGAACAATGGTGAAAAACGGCTAAACCCTAGTTGAAGCAACGCAAAATCCGCTCGAAATCCAAGTGCAATCAAACTCAAAAGCTTCAATCAAACTCACAGAGGACAATAGAGAGCAAAACAACAATCAAAATGGAAAACTAAACTTAAACCGATTTGAAACACTAATTTAAAATCCCATTAAAACTATATTAATTGCTTTCGTGTGAACCCCGAGATTGTAGGGGCAGCAAAATTTAATGTCGTTGCAACTTTCAAAATTTTGATAGATGATATGCAGGGTCAATGAAATTCACCGACCTCGCAATTTTATTTTTGCATCGGGCTTGCAGGGGTGCTAAAATTCAACGCTCCTGCAAGGGCAAAAATTTTACTATGAAAATGAAATTTTACAACTTGGACCAAATTGCGAATTTCAACAAACTGAAAAAGGTTAACACTCGAAATGACGTTCTGAGGCTAGGGGACCACGCATGAGGGCAAATGTGATTTGCCTCGTTTTGCGTGCTTAGAGTACGTGGGCTACGAAACAGACAAGTTTCATAGGGGTTATCCCACGAATTGAGCATAGCTAAATTTGAGGATAACACTAGTACAAGCTTTTAAGGTAACAAAAGCTCCTCTTTGGCTTCAAACAAAGAAAATGGGAAGATAATTCAGTGAGAGGAGCACTCTGCCCCCCCCCCCCCGCCCCCTCCCTCCCTCACCCCTCAGGTTCATCTCTTGGGAACTCTAATTGAGAGCATCATGGTCTATTTGAAGCTAAGGATAATGTGATGGGAAGATCCAAAGTTCTCTGATGAAGTTTGGCTTCAATCTGCCTTGAGCATTGTGCTCTATTGTTATTTTGGGGCTTTTGCCTAATTCGATTTGAAATGACCTTGTTGTTAAGGAATTGTTGGTTTTTTGTTGTCTTGTTGATTTTTTGTTGTTGGCTCCTTGTAGTTGTTTTCTAACTACCTTTTGTCTGTTTGTCTTGTCTCTTATGTGCTCTATACAAGGGTGGGGCCCTTTCAAAATCCCTTGTTCTGGTTCATAAATCTAGTCAAAAGTAGTTACCTTAATCAAAAACAAAAGCTCCTCTAGGAAGGAAGGTGTTATCTAAAATGGACCATAGAGTCAAAGGAATCATTTTTAGAAGTTTCAACTCTTAATATTACCTAGAAATCATAGCAATGTGAAACCATCAATTCCCCAAGAGGGGCATTTTTGTAATCATCATAGCAATTTCATCCAAATCATTTGTGCATGAAATTCAAACAAACAAATGTCTCTTTATCTTCCGGCTATGGTGACCTTCAAGTGCATGGTAAGGACTCTCCAACATCTCTATAAAGATTTCCACAAGGTGAATTAGATCATGGGAGATAAAAATCTATGTGCTCAATTTTTTGTATAACCTTCCTCTCTAACAGTCATTTAATTTCTATTTTAAGTAGCACAGTCCATAATTTGTTGGTTCTTGGTTTCTAAAAGCATTTTATTGATTAGATTATGGGTCATTTGGTATCAAAGTATATTACAAATCTTTGTGATTTTTGAAATTTAACCGCCAGTTGATGGTACCAAGTTGTTAATTATACTTGGCTAGAGCATTTCTTGATTAGCAAAAGGAAGAGGGAATTGACATTTGTATGGGCATTTGATTCGTATGACAAGTATTTCCGTGAATCTAGTTATGTCCAAGAGAATAATTCCATGTCAAAGTAAGTAGGAAGGTATTTTCAAGGGCATGTATAATAGTTCGACAACGTTGTAGTGTGTTATCTTTCCATGGAAAATCTTTCCTTGTAACGTGTAATTTGTATAAATTGTCTATAGCAAGTAGGGAGGAACCATCAAAACATTGTTGTTGTATGGTTTCTAACCCATGGAAACCATTCTGGCATCTCTTGAGCATCATCATGCAATCATGAATCAGGAGCCTAGTGAAGGGCAACTAAACCTAGCAATCACACACATCATCACTTATAGCCACTACACCAATTAGACATGACAAGAACTTATACCCAACTCAAATACACATTATGGAAGCAATAGCAATCGCCAATACCTCTATTAATCAATCTAGATTACACACTTGCCAAAAAAGAACATAGTCTGCTACTAGGGACTTTATAATCTTCATCTTGACCACACATAAAAATATCGTGCTAATGAAGCAATGGAGGAGAATACCTTTGCCCTTCATCTACCTCTCATGCAATCCACCTTCATTTTTTTATCCCCCCACCTCACATCTTCTATCTAAGGAAAAAGATATTCTTTAAGTTGTCTCTCTCCATGTATTTAGTTTCATGTTTATATAAAATTCAGCAATAAAGCTCTTGCCAATAAAGATTTAGGGAGTGGGACAAAAATTTAGAAGAAAGATATCTGACATTATAACCTATTGCAGACAGCACCAATAACTCCACAACCCTGTTTTGTTTGTTATATATACGTGTGTGTGTGTGTGTACATATATATACACATATATACATTCATATATAAATATACACACATATATGTGTTTCTATATATACATATATAGATATATATAGGTATATATGTATGTATATATGTGTATATATATATATATATATATATATATATATATATACGCTACATCACAAGGTTCACCTAATATCATCCATGAAGTTTGAAAACTCATGAATTTATAAAAAACATAAAAAATTCATTTTTGTTTGCCCTAAAATTCGTACTAAAAGGCAGGTTAGATTTTTTTAATCAAAATGTATTTTAAAAATTGTTTTCAACTAGATTTTTCATAGTAAAATTGTATCGCGAGCTCCATTCTAGGCTTCACATTTATTTTGTGAATCTGCCTTGCGGGATGCAGATGTTTGTTGCCCTATTGACAAACATCTGAGGTATGTCTATTTCCATGTCAACGTTTATTCTGCGAATCGTTCCTATTTTCGCCCATTTTGGCCCAAATATCAGAGGTATCAAGGTACAAATTGGGAAACATACAAGTAGGTTGGATGAAATGCAAACTCTTCTTTCCCATAGCATTGTTCGTCGACTCAATATTTGCTGCATGTGGATTATTTTATATTTGTTTTGTTCTTTTTACTTTATTTTTGTTTTAGGTTTTGTTTTGTTTTGGTTTTTTTTGTGATTTTTAAAATTTAACATATTAAAAATTATCAAGTTCAACATTGTATTAGTTTTTACTATGTTAAACTTTAATATTTTAAAATATTTAATTTAGTTTCTTAATTATTGATTATTAATATATTAAATTGAAATATTTATTATTTGCAATATTTAAATCAATTTTATCAAGTTCAACATTGTTTTAATTTTTGGTATGTTAAAATCTAATATTTTAAAATATTTAACCTAGATCATTAATTATTAATATATTAAATTGAATATATTTAGTAGTTACAATATTTAAATCAAATTTTTTTAATGTATTTATATCTTAATATTTCAAAATTTATATAAGGCGATTTTTTTTTTTGAATTTTTCCTCTCTGTCGAATTTCATCCAAATTTTATGGTTGTCAAATATGAAAATGAAATCGAACCTTGTGACATAGTATATACATATATGTATGTATATATATTTTACATATATACATATATGTGTATATATGTATACACATATATACATGTCAAAGATAATTGTTATATATATAAGTATATATGTATATATATACATGTCAAAGATTATTGTTATATATATCTTTGATATACGTATATATGTATACATATATATGCGTATATATATATAAAAACTGTTTGGAATTTAAAAGGCTTAACAGCCACCTCAAGAAAAGAAATGCCTCTACATATGAGATTGTTGCCAGCTACAAATATGGGAATATAAAATGGTTCCCAATAAACATGCGCAAGAAAAGAAGACACCCAATAAAGAAACTACAGCCAGCTTAAAAGACTTGAAACTACCACATGTCAACAAGTAATACACACACCCTCATAAAAGACTGCCAACTACAAGAAGTTGAAATGCTTCAATTAAGGTTTGCAGTTGCTACTTTAATTGTTTGACAGCTACGGCCAGGTCAAAGATAGTTATAACAATCAAAGGGAAGGATCCAATCCCAATTTGGAGATCCTAAATTAACTAATATTATCACTATTGTCTGGCAAGATAATTGTCAGCAAAAAGACTATCACCCATCCATAATAGTAACTACAGTCAAAGTTAATGAGTATTAATACACCACAACTTCATAAATTCACTATTATAGAGGTTTTGCAGGATTATAACTCTCATCAATATCACGCCGAACAATTAGAGGGAATCAGAAATGAAACACCCCAGAAGCAACAATAAATTTGTTGTCAAGTTCTATATATGTGTCATACACTGTACCACAAGATACAACTTCCTATTGATAACAAGAAGTACATTTCCAACTTGATTTAATTATTACAATAGTTTAGAAAAAAAATAGATTCATTTGCCTTACAACTCAACAGCATTGATCTATTACAAGCAATTTTGCAAAATGATCATCCAAAACTTCTATCACATCAAGGCCCTAAAGAGTATAAAGTTATAAACAAGAGATTGCCACTGTGATCCCCAACAGCTAGATAAATTCTATTTGCACTAACAACCAATGCTGAAAACCTTAAGCCAAATCAACAAGTTCCTCTAATTCAAGATTGCCAAAACATGAGAACACAAACACAAAATCAGAAAAAAATACAAAATTGGAATGAACATGTCTTTGGGTGAGTATGATCGTGTGTGGACTCAGATGCTCCTGCATCGCATCACAAGGGATTGTGGCACAGAGAGTTTCAGCTAGCAACAAAAATTTAAAATGCAAGTGACCAGCATTGAAATAATCATGTCAAGAACACCAAGGAAACTCTAATCCTCACTGCAAGATTCAAAGTGTGATAAAGAACCATTACCTTCTACCACAAAGCATTTATTTTGGAGAACAAACATTGAAAGAATCGTGTCAAGAACACCAAGGAAACTCTAATCCTCATTGCAAGGTTTGAAGTGTGATAGAGAACCACTACCTCCTACCACAAAGCATTACCTTGGAGGACAATGAAGGCGATGTGATGGAGTCTTGTTCTAGTCACTTGGACATATAAGTTTCAAATATGGAAAAAGAAAATTATTCTGTATTTCGAATATCAGCTTTTGTGGGACCAAAAGCTCCTCTAAGAAGGGATGTGTGATCCAAAATAGATAATACAATTCAAGAAAATTAATTTAATAAGATTCAACTCACAATATTACCCAAAAATGAGAAACAACACTTCCCTAGGGGATTTGGTAATTATCACAGCAGTTTTTGCTTGAATCGTCTATGTAAGCTTTTCAAACAATTAGATGCCTATGTCTTAATCTTCCAAACTTAATGACCTTTATAAGGGCTGACAAAAGGTAAACTAGATCATGGGAGATAAAAATCTGTGCTCACTTTCTTTACATAACCTTCCCCTCTGACTGTCATTTAATTTCTATTTAAAGTAGCACAATCCATAATTTGTTCATTCTTAATTTCTACAAGCATTTTATTGATGAGATTATGAATCATTTTGGTATTTGTTCTACCCAATCTAAAACTTGATTGTGTTATATTAAACTCCTTTGTCATCAATAAATCAATCATTTGTGTGTCAAATTTAATTCATGAGGGTGAAATCTGGACAAGTCACAAGTGTCAAAGTCTAGAATTTCAAATTTTTGAACTTCTGTAGTTGTCTGTCATGTTTTATTTTTATTATTGATTTCTAATTAATCCTCTATTATTAATTAGTAATTTGATATTATTTAAAAATTAAAATTAAAAATAAAAATAAAAAAAGAGATGAAAACATCAGCAACTGCTGCCAAGTTGTAATGTCCCTTCTGCGAGAATTAGATAACAAAATAATATTGTATTATTGTGTTTGGGCGCCCAAAAAGGAGGGAAAAATATTTAAATATTTATGCCAAAATATATATATACATGGGCTTGGACGACCCTTGGAGGAACAAGGAGAAGAATAAAAAATAAAATAAATATATATTGGAAGTTGACACCCAAGAAAAGGAGGCTTAAAAATAAATTAAAACAATTCAAATTGCCAAAACCTAGGTCGGCCAGATTGGGAGTTATAAGGAGATATGTATTTATACAAGGTGAGTTGAAGGCATTATTCATCATTCACAATTTTATATCTACTTTTCTGCTCTACTTAGTGGAAAATTCTCTAAGGACGAAAACCCTTGAGAATCAAGAGGAAGTTGGACGAAACCCTAGCTTCTTCCAAGGAGGACTTCATGACGAAGGTTCCTATGTGCTTCAATGGAGATAATTGCTAGTTTCATGTCAGTTTGCATCAGCATTTAGATTTCTGATTTGAAGGGGAAGTTGTGCAAGTTGGAGGTTCTAATTCAGATTTTCGAGGGTGGCAAAGCCCTAACATCAGTCCAGCAGGCCAGCGCACCCTTGGTAGGGTTATTTCAGTTGTTTCTTCATCATTTAGTTGCATATTTGTAGCTGGAGCAGCTTTGCCTAGCTAGGGTCAGTTGCATCTGCATTACTGGGGTTTCTTCATGTTGTGGCGCATGTTTGAAGCCCACTTTACTTTGTAATTTGCATTCATATTATGTAGCAGAAGACTGAAGGTTTATATCAGACATTTGTTGACTTATATTGAAGGATCTAATCATGCTATGTTGGCGATTTAATGCTATTGTTATCTACTACAAGTTTTTTTATCTTTTGGTTGCATTATGTACTACTATTCATGTTGATGTTGTAGCTTCGGGCTACATACTTCCGCCTTGCTTGTTGAAACAATAAATTCATATAGCCTAACGGCTATTCATTTATTGCATTGATTAAAGTGAAGAGGCGCTTCACTTGACAACTTATTATATTTCATTTGGGCCGACTTCCTTCTTGTGGCCGACTTATTTAATTATTGGTATTTTCTAAGGAGGCTGACCTACATGAAGAGACACAATGTTTTGTATAAATATAAGGTGATGATCTCTCATTTGATCATCAAGTTCATTCATCATATTCGCACTCCTTGAAGAAGTTCGCACTTGAGTAGCAAATCAGCATCTTGAGTAGAAGATCATCATCTTGAGCAGCAAATCATCATATTGTTGCAGCAAATATATTTCAAGGAGAAATATATTCATTTTGTATCTTCGCATCTAGGTGAGGTGCTATTTTTCATTGTATCAAGCAGATTTCTGCTATTATTCCAGAATATATAAGCGATAGATTTGCTGGGTTTTTCCCCTCAAGTTGGAGGGTTTTCCCAAGGTATCTTGTGGTGTTCATTGTCTTATGTGTTGCATTTTCTAATTGCTTTCATTTCTGATCCTAAAACTAACATGGTATCAGAGCAGGTTTAAGACAAATCCTGATCAGATTTGAAGCAAATTCATATTGAATTCAATTTGATTATATGATTCTAAGTCGTGATTCATGCTGAAGGTGATTATTTGAGTGTATTCAATTGTCACTCCTCTGGATAACTAGACGGGATGTATGACAGAAGCAAGAAAGAACTGTCAACAATGTTTCAGTCGCCCAAAATCTAAGAATCGTTGCCATTCCTGTGTGGAGGATCGCCGAAGCCATTTGAATAAGGAAATCTTGATCTAAGACTGGTGTTTATGTTTGGATCGAAAACTTCAGGAGATCGTAGCAGGAGTCGCCCATGCTTGAACTCACGGGAGATATACGAGCACGCATCATAAGCATTATCACGTCAAGGAATTCAAGTCTCCATGCCACTGTAGGAAAGCGTATTGAGGGAAATCGGTGGCGAACTGAGTGTTTGGGCTTCCTGTCGGGTTGTACTCAGCCTTCTCTCCCAGAAGGCAGCGACGAGTTCTCAAGAGGAAGGCACCACTATTAAGGCGTCGGCCAACGCTTCCATTCTCACAATCGATAGATCATGCTGCCTTTCTCAACGCCATATGATAAGGACCATACCACGTGAAGCTCTGCCTATTGCAATCGTCTGGAGTTGATATGCGAGTCATAAATCAGACCACAGGAAATGTCGGAGAATCGATTACACTTATATGATCGACTGTCTAGAACGAAATGAGCGATATAGCTCCGCCCACAAGTGGCGTCGCTATGGCGTAGGTGTTGATTATTTGCTAATTCGTTGTCAATTCGTGGGCTTCCAATGCGCTCAAACTTAGACGGTAGAGACCTCTGTGTTACTCGCCTTCTCTGGATTTGTCCCTGGCTAGAGAGCGAAGTGGTAATCTTTGTGGCTCGATATGAATCCAATGCACACCGGATGAATGAAACTCCCAACTTGAAGTCACAGGAGAGCGTTGGAGTGATCGTTTGGTATGCGACCCGATGATGGAAATCTTCAATGAGCGCTGGCCAAAGCCATCGGCTCTGCCTGGACGGCGAAGGCAATTTTGATCTCGATTGGTTGAAATGCACCTGTTATATTGTGTGATTATCATACAATTATCAGAAGAATTTCATATTAAGAGATCTGGAGGTTTCACCTGAATATATCATATTGGAATTTTGTGTTTGGCATAACCAGTATTTGGTATAGTCCAAAATTCATCTTTCAATTATTTCATTCGGTGCTAATTGTGCGTAAAAGAAGTTCTACATCGAAGGGAAAGTTATGGAGATTGAAATCTGAAAGGCATCTCCGATTGAGAGATAAGTATTTCATGTCCTTAATAATGATCATGATTTTTTATGTAGTCATTAATTCATGATATAACATTGGGATAGTGAATCTTGTATGCTTCTAGCATTGGTATTTCTTTTCGAGATAGTTGAGATCTATGAACTTAGTAATCTCTCCTTAATGCTTTCAGGATGGACCAAGAAGCGTAAGAGATTGCTTTCAAGAGGAGAAGAGTTTCATGCATCCTATAGGCTAAAGAATGGAGACACAGCATGCAGCCATGGGACTAAGTTGGTGGCTGAAGACATCTCTCGAATAGGAAGAACCTATTCAAGTTGTTGTTGTGATCAGTTTCTTCGAAGAGGAGGAATTAACCTTCAAAGGGAGTCTGTCAAACCAACAGAGGCAACCTTAGACGAGGAGGTCAGGAGGTTGATGCAAGAACTTGGAGATTCAGAGGGAGTCTACTAAACCAGAAAAGGTTGATGTTCCAGTTGAGCATTTTGGAACCTCCTAATGAGCCTACCGACATTGTTATTGGTCCTCTATGGGCTAGGAAAACAATGCACGAGGCAGAAAATTTTGCAGCCCCTAGAGGAACATTTAGAGAAAGCAAAAGACCTCAGAAGTTTTCAAGTGATGTTACATTGATGAGTCAAATCATTGAGTCTGAAACTTTCAGTGTTGAGGAAGTTACAAGTCAGCAAGTATGGAGAGATGCTATGGCTGAAGAATATCAATCTATCATCAAGAACGATGTTTGGGACATTGTACCTAGTTCAGAAGGAAAATCCGTTGTATCTTCTAAGTGGCTTTTTCAAGATCAAGCATGCGGCTGATGGAAGCATTGAGAAGTACAAGGCTAGATTTGTGGCTAGAGGATTCTCTCAAAAAGAGGGAATAGACTATGAGGAAACCTTTGCACCAGTTGCTCGTTATACCTCCATCAGGACTATCATTGCCATTGCAGCAACTAAAGGATGGAAGTTACACCAGATGGACGTGAAGACAGCATTTCTAAATGGTGTAATTGAAGAAGAGGTATACATTGAGCAACCTGATGGCTTTGAGGTTCATGGGAAGGAGTCTCATGTTTGCAGATTAAAGAAGGCATTGCATGGCCTTATGCAGGCTCCTCTTGCTTGGTATGAGAGGATTGATCGATGCCTACTAAGCTTGGGCTTCTCCAAGAATGATGTTGATTCAAACCTGTACTTCAAGGTAATTGATGGCGAAGCATTAATCTTGGTCCTCTATGTTGATGATCTATTTCTTACTGGAGAAGAACACCTCATTATCAAATGCAAGAAAGAGTTGGCTTCTGAATTTGAAATGAAGGATCTTAAGTACATGCACTACTTCCTTAGTGTGGCAGAGGCTTATTGAGATTATTCTAAGTCAAGGGAAGTAAACAATAGACATCTTGAAGAGATTTGGTATGATGGATTGCAAATCCATGTCCACACCTATGGAAACCAATTTTCAGAAGTTAAAAGAGGCTGCAGCTAGTTCAGATCTGGTGGATCCCACTATGTATAGGCAGTTGATTGGATCATTGATGTATCTAGTCAATACTAGACCAGATATTTGCTATGAGTGCACTTAGTAAGTTCATGTGTGAACCAAGGCAAATACATCTAGTTGCAGCGAAGCATATCCTGAGATACTTGCGTGGCACAGTTGGATATGGCTTGAGATATTCTTCTAGTGTGGACTTGAAGCTGCATGGTTATACTGATTTTGATTGGGCAAGTTGTGTTGCTGATCGGAAGAGCACCTCTGGATGTTGTTTCAGTTTGGGGTCTGTGATGATTTCCTGGTGTAGTAGGAAGCAGTCTTCAGTAGCACTAAGCACCGCAGAGGCAGAGTATATTGCAGCTTGTGTGGCAACTCGAGAAGTAGTGTGGCTTCGGAAGCTCCTTGCAAGATTGTTTGGACAATCATTGGAGCCGATTGTCATTCATTGTGATAATCAAAGTTGTGTGAAGCTTTCTGTCAATCCAGTGTTTCATGACAGAACAAAACATGTTGGGATCAAATACCACTATATCAAAGATATGGTATTGTGGAAGGCTATCCAGTTGAAGTATATTAGCATTGATGAGCAGACGGCAGATATTCTCACCAAGCCTCTCTCCAGAGTAAAGTTTGTGTACTTCTGAGACAAGCTTGGTATTGTGGAGAATGATGCCCTAGCTGAGAGGGAGACTCAGCTTCAGTGATCTTCTGTGTTTTGCCTTAATGCATTTCTCTCTATGAGAGAGATTTGAGGTGCAAGCCCTTGTAAATGCATCTTTCTCTGTAAGAGAAATTTGAGGTGAAAGCCCTTGTTTCCACCCTTTGGGAGTAGCCATGGTGGATGTCATGTGAGTTACTCCATGACATCACGTGAGAGAGTCTGTAATGATTTTCTTGTACTTGTGCTTATTCACCCTCTGGGAGTAGCCATGGTGAACGTCATGATGAGATGACGACATCACGTTGAGTGATTCCGTGATGGGCACTTGTACACATATGCTTTACCATACATGGGAGTAGCCATGATGGTTGATATCACGATTGAGTGAATCTGTGATGAGCTCCTACCACATATGGGTGTAGCCATTGTGGGTGTCATGTTGAGAGATTCATGACCTTGTGTATCGGAAGTATTCCTCCCTAGCTAAGAGGGAGTGTTGATGTTGTAGCTTCGGGCTACATACTTCTGCCTTGCTTGTTGAAACAATAAATTCATATAGCCTAATGGCTATTCATTTATTGCATTGATTAAAGTGAAGAGGCGCTTCACTTGACAACTTATTATATTTCATTTGGGTCGACTTCCTTCTTGTGGCCGACTTATTTAATTATTGGTATTTTCTAAGGAGGCCGACCTACATGAAGAGACACAATGTTTTGTATAAATATAAGGTGATGATCTCTCATTTGATCATCAAGTTCATTCATCATATTCGCACTCTTTGAAGAAGTTCGCACTTGAGTAGCAGATCATCATCTTGAGTAGCAGATCATCATATTGTTGCATCAAATATATTTCAAGGAGAAATATATTCATTTTCTATCTTCGCATTTAGGAGAGGTGCTATTAATCATTGTATCAAGCGGATTTCTGCTATTATTCCAGAATATATAAGCGATATATTTACTGGGTTTTTCCCCTCGAGTTGGAGGGTTTTCCCAGGGTATCTTGTGGTGTTCATTGTCTTATGTGTTGCATTTTCTGATTGCTTTCATTTCTGATCCTAAAACTAACAGTTCATGCATTATAAAACTCAGAAAATTACATCAGCACACTAGGGTTTAAGCAGAAATTAAAAATCAGAAATTAGGGCATCAATTTTGCATTACAAAAAAATCAGAAAATTGCACAAATATTGGTTGGGATATTTCACAAGTCAACATCAGCAGCAGCAAATAAAAGAAAAGCGCACCTTTTTTAAATTTTGGAGTGGTTTGACTCTTTTTCCCAATTGATAAAGCATAGGTCTTCTTATAAACCCAAAGATTCTAATGACCTCCTATGCCAAAAGTATATGCTATGGTCCCTGGATAAAGCCAAAATTATACCCAATCTAAAACTTGATTGTGTACATAGAACTTCGTCGTCAATTATAAATCATTAATATGTCAAAATAAATTTGTGGTGGTTGTTTCTGACTGAGTCACAGATTGCTATGTTAGAGTCCAAAATTTCAAATGTTCGAATTTTTGTAGCTTGTTCATCATTTTAATTTGAATTATTAATTAATAATATTTTTTTTTTTTAAATAATAATAAAGAGATGAAAAACAGCATTAGTAGCATCCAGTGAAAGGAAAGTGCACCTTTTTGAAGTTTTGGTTGCTCTGAAAAGTGCAGCATAGATAGTAAAAGCATGGCTAGGTTGGACATAGAATTTGTGAAGTTTTGGTACTTTTTAATGTGTAGCCAATGCAAGGGAGTGATGCTTTGTGCTTGGTGCGCATTTTATAAACTTTTATCTGTTTTTAAAACTACAACTACAGAAATAAGGTGTGCCTTATAGTGGTGTGCCTTTTACAAATATTTGATAACTTTTTTAATATTATAATTTCAAGATTACATATTGCAGAAGTTGCTATTCACCAAATATTTAATGTTATTGTTATCCTGGATTTGTCATTCACTCAATAACATTTATTAAGCATATCTTGCTTGTAAATGTTTATTGAGATGTCTCATTATGTGTGTTGAGGATTAAATTACTTTGGCAAATTTGCAAGATGTGTATTGCAAGTTAGCTCAAAGATATAGATTGTGCCTTTGTATTGAGTTCTACATTTAATTTACCACAATGTTCATGTTTGTGTTAATCTATCCAAACTATGTGCAACTAAAAAAATTTATTCTCTATTTTTGACTAAATAGTGCAAGCATTTAGTTTTAGGATTTATTTTCAATCAAAAAACCATAAAATCCTTTGACATGTTGAAAGAGTGTCTCACAAACCAAAAAAAACACACATTTAAAGTTTCTTAAATCTAAACGTGAAGTCCCAAGAAAACCTATAGTAAAAATTGTAAATTGAAAATACATATTTGTCACAGTAGGTTAATTTTTATTTTATAGGGAGCTTCCCCTTCTAATTTGAAGAGTACTTCTATTGCACATTATTCCACTTTGTGTTGCACTAAAAGGTGCAAATTAAAAAGCTAACAATATCAAAGCAAATAAGAATCCTTGGGATTTTTGGAACTTCACTCTTTCCTCTGGTTTGATTTTCAAGATGCTTTGAAGCTCCATTTTTGAGTCACATCAATAAGTGACAATGTCTCTAGGTAAGTGGGTTGTGCCATGTACGCATCAATGTAGGTTGTGGTTGTTGATGTGGATGTGGGTGAGAGTGGAACACGATATTTTTTTTGCTTTACATTTAAAGAAACAAAAATTGACCTCAAACAAACTGTAAACCATAAGCATCCAAACAAGCGCCAGTAGCAAGACTTCCCTTTTTTCCCCTGGGGGGAAAAGCACCAAATTGTTAATTAAGTTTGACTAAAGCATTTCTTGATTTGCAAAGAAAAGAAGAGATAGTTGTCATTTGTATCAACACTTGATTGGCACAAAGCATTTCTACAAATCCGGTTATCTTCAAGAGGATAGCTCCACTTCAAAGTAAGTCGAGAGGAATTTTTAGGGGCATGTACAACAATATTGCCACAATGTAGCATGTTATCTTTTCATGGCAATGTTTTCATTGTAAAATGTAATTTGTAAAATTAGTTCTATGTAACTAGTAGGGAGGAACCATCATAGCATTGTTGTGGTAAGGTTTCTATCCCATGGCAACCGTTGCAACATGTCTTGAGCATCATAGGGGGTTGCAGCATGGAGAGTTTCAACAAGCAATATAAGTTATAAATACAGGTGACCACCATTGAGGATCATAGCAAGGACACCAAGGAAACTCTAATCCTCATTGCAAGTTTCAAAGTGTGACGGAGATCCAGTATCTTCTACTACAAATCATCGCCTTAGAGGATAAACAAGATGATGGGAAGGAGTCTTGTTCTAGTCACTTTGGACACAAAAGTTTCAAAGATGGAGGAAGACCTTCTTCTATATTTCTAAAATAAGCCTTTGTGAGATCCAATGCTCCTCAAAGAGGGAAGTGTGATCCAAAATGAATCATAGAATTCATAGGAATCAATTTCAAAAGTTTAAGCTCTCAGTATTACCCAAAAATTGCACCAATCTGAAACCATTAATAACATTTTGTTTCCACAGTCCATGATAGTTAGTATGTAGATTTCTGGAAAAACTGTGTGCGAATTTTTTACATCAACGTTTTGGATCATACTCCATGATCATTTCTCTCTCTATTTGCTTATCATCCTGATGATGGATCATGGAGTATGATCCGAAACGTTGATGTAAAAAATTTGCACACAGTTTTTCCAGAAATCTACATACTAACAATCTAAAACCAATAATTCCCTAGAGGGATTGGTTTGGTAACAGTCAAAGTAGTTTCAACCAGTTATTTTGTATGAGAATTTTATGTAATGTCCCCCTTTGGGATATTCCTTAATTTAGGCCTGCAAAACAATAATAAACACTAAAAATTGATATAAGCAATAACAAGTATCAACTTTATGGTTATATTCAAATTAATACATAAAATAGTATAATATTGAGAACGATACACCATAGCTAAAACATTATAATAGCTAGATCTATACTTCATATCATCATTAACATTTGAATTCAAAATAACTTAACATTACTAATGATTAGTCCCAGGCATATTATGATAGCCAATCATATTAGGAATTCCCTAGAAATATTTACAAAACGCAATCTCAAGGATGGTTGTCCTTGTATTGAGAGAGTATGGGTGGATCCTTGTCCATCCATCTCAAGGTAGCGTACTTGAGAAGCACTCATACGGCCCCCAGTCCCAAGAGCACTACATCTCAGGAGTGGCATACTCGAGAAGTCCCTCTCAAGCCCAAGAGCACTCATCTGCCTCCCAACCCACAAACATGGCAAGATCTCAAGTCCACACCATCCCTCAGTCCACCTTGGAGGCACTCCAACCTCCTTGATCAAGCCCAAGAGCACTCATTCGCCTCCAAGCCAACAAGTGTTGCATCTCAGGGTGACATGCTTGATAAGATGCTTGAAGACTACCCCCTCAACAAGCCCGAGAGCACTCATACGCCTCTTGACCCCACGAGCTCCGCATCTCGGGGGTGGCGTACTTGATGAAGGCAAAGCCGGTACTTCCCATCTCGTGAACCCGGAAGGTTGACTTGCCTCCCTATTTGTAAACAATTCTATAAATTCAAAATAGATTGCTAAAGGAATCTTATTATATTAATCGTTAATCAGATATCATTTCATTATGCAATTATAATATTTATATTTATATTTATATTTATATATACATAGTTATTCCTAATTTATATTTTTAAAACTTACTTCCCAATGATATTCTTGCTAAAACAAATATTTATTCCAATAGATCTCTTATAATTTCAATTTCTTACTTCCCTTTTCCAATCCACTTCATTCATCCTTTCACCAAATGATTCCTCCTCCTTAATAGTTATTGCACCCCTTACAAAGGATGCACCCCTCCCTAATCCAATCACTGCCTTTAGTGTAATTAAAGTAAGCACTGTCTTTAGTTTAATTAAATTCATCTTATATTAGCGCTACTTTATAGTGATATGGAATCGCTGCATTACTTCCTTTTTAAGTGTCCTTGGCCAGCAATTATTTTAATCCATGTGCAGGCTGTGATCGGGGACTTTGTGGTTTATGGCTGGGGCATGAAATTTTAAATGAATTGGCACTTATGTCTATTCATCTTCTAGAGTTAGTGACCTTTCAGTGCATGGGAAGGACTCTCAAGCATCTTTATAAGGACTTACGCAAGGTGAATTAGATCATGGGATATAAGAATGTGTGTGTTCACTTTCTTTGCATAACCTTCCTCTTTGACTATCATTTAATTTGTATTTTAAGTATCACAATCCATAATTTGTTGGTTCTTTATTTCTACAAGTATATTATTTATGAGATTATGGATCATTTTGGTATCAAAGTAGATTATGAATCCTTGTAATTTTTGGAATATCATTACCATTTGATGATTTGGAGCTGCTAATTATAATTGGCTAGCTTGATTTGCAAAGGAAAGATGAGAGAGTTATCATTTGTATGGGCATTCAATTGCTACTTGAAGCATTTTTGTGAATCTAGTGATGTTCAAGAGGATAACAGCACTTCAAAGCAAGTGGGAGGAATTTTCAAGGGCATGTACAATAGTATGGCCACATTGTAACATGTTATCTTTTCAAAGAAATTTTTTTATTGTAACTTATAATGTGTATCACTTGTTGTGAGTAGCAAGTAGGAAAAACAATTATAGCATTATTATGGTATGGTTTCTAACCCATGGCAGCCATTGTAGCGTGTCTTGAGCATCACAAGGGGTTCTAGCATGGAGCGTTTCAGCTAGTAATGGAAGTTGTAAATGCAAGTGGCCGCCATTGAGATGATCATGTGAAGGACACACAGGAAACTCTAATCCTGGTTGCAGGGTTCAAAGTGTTCACCCTTAAAGATGAACAAGGTGATGTGAGAGAGACGAGTTCTAGTAAGATGTGAAGGACTACCAAGGGGAAATACTTTATATTTATTCCACTTTATTTGATCTCCCTTTATTAATATCTTTAAGTTTCAAGCCTCCTATATCCTCCAACATATTCCCAATGCACTTGCCTCCCTTAATATTACCAAAACCCTATCACTCTATAAGTATCCCACTACATCTATTACATTCACATCACCTCTTTTGAAATGCAGACAATCAACCCATTAGCCTACCATCCTCTATACCTCAATTTTTTAATGCTTTTGAGCTTATTATCTTCCCCTGCAGGTCACTACTCAACCTTGCAATTGAACATGCTGGCAGATCTGGATGTGGAGGTTAATCATGATAAGGAGTATTTGTTACTTGCTACAATCTATACTTGGATTTTACCATGGAAAATACAACCTGTGTACACAGATGATTGAAAAAATGCTCACCTAACACAATGCATTCCCTTTGAAGAAATTGTTAATGGAGTTTAATAATGACAAGTTAATCTGAATAAGAGTTGGCATCTAGCATACAGAGATATGGAAGTGTGGTCTTCCCTAAGATTTTTCTCACCATTAAAATGACAAGAAAAAAAAATTTAAGTCAATTGTCAAGTTTGGAGTTGACCTATGATGGTGAATCTGTTGACCTCACCAATACATATGTTGCATATACCGTGTACTATGATTGTACGACCACAAAAGCTTGTTCCAAAGCTACAACCCACACTTTTGAGTCTTTGACAATGATGGTGAGCACTCAAGTACTAGAACATAGGAGATCTCATTTAGTACATGTAGGAAGAGGAACAATCTCCTTACATAGAGAAGAGTGACTAAATGGAAAGAAGTATTTATAATACCTAATAGGACTATTTATTAAAGAGGAACTCACCTTAGTCACATCCTAATGCTAGTCTAGTGATGATGAACAGCAGTTGTATTGTTGGGGAGATATGAATAGTAATTTGGGACTTTTTGGATGCAGTGCTATTGATTTCAATCTTCATTAGAGACTAGAGATTCCTTCCAACCTAATTACAACCCCAAAGAGATGGCACACATATTGATATCATGGAGGTGCACCCCATTGAAGCATGTTATCTTCAAAACCATGAGTATCAACATTGTAGCAGCCTTAATAAAATAGAAAAAAATAGAATGGATTTTTAATGTCCTTTCTAAAAATTTTAAATATTGCCTCTTTATGTTTTCTTTTCCCTATTCTAAAACCATATAATTTAAAAACAGTTGCACTTTGGTGGCATTGTGTTCATACCATTCAAGAGCATGCTACCATGTGGCAAATGTAGATCAAGCACAAAATACATATTTAAACGGGATAAACTGAAACAAAAGTTACAACAAACTAAGATAGAGCACAGAAAGGTACTTTAATTGATCAAGCCACCCCACATATGCTTATAAGTTATAACCCATTGAGTGGGTTGAAAATTGAAAATGCTAATTGAAAGAAAGGGTCAAGTTCCATATTTTTAACAAAAGCTCAAAGTGATCTAGTCTTTCAGAGGTGATCCAAATCTCCACTGTCCTTCACACATACATCCCTGTAATATATACAGGGTTATTTGGTCCCTAATGGAGATTTGACCTTACCAAGCAACTTTCTCATTTGGTGCCCAAATTTCAGCTCTATATCATACACCCTCAAAATCAATTGAGTAAGAAATCCCAAAAAGTTTATAGTTATACTTAATAGATCTAGCGTAAACTTTCTAAAAACAATTTGCCAAAATACTCTCAAATTGGGATCTAAAGATCAAATCTGAACTGAATATTCACTTATTACACTTCATGACTAACCTTGAACATATGGGTGTGGATTTTGAATATCCTTACTCAAAAAATGCATCTTAATCTATCAAATACAAAATCATCAGTGCAAGGGATGGATTTTCTATACCTAGGTCAATTTGAAGCTTGACAGTAAGCAACCAAAATGACCTACAGATCAAATTTCTATATCATCCTCCCAACTTAGTCAATTAAGAATTTGAATGACTAAAGTATGTCTGTTGTTTCTATTCCCCTTGGAAGTTAATATTTAGCAATGCCAAAGCATTCATCAAGTTCAGGTGATACAGGTATCCTATGTCCACAACAATTGGTTTTTTCATCTATGGACCCCACTTTAGTAATACTGTTTTTAAAGTTCATAAGCATTGCAACTTCTTGAACTTAGTCAAATACAGTGAACAGATGAGGAAAAAAAACCACAAAAAGGTAACTGCAGTATGATTACAAAATATTAAAAAACATCAGTCAATATATTATACATGAGCTTTGCAAAGAAGGATACCATAATTTCCAAAAAATATATGCAACACCAATTTAACCTATCCAAGAGAATGTACCAAATGAACTTCATATTTGTTTTTCAATCAAAAGATCAGAAATATTAAAGCAGAAATCTATGACAAAGACAGCATAGTGCTGAAAAGACAAAATCTAATCTTGGTATTACAAATTCCAATAAAAGAAAAATTACTCAAAACATACGAGGATAGGCATCAGTTCAAAAGCACTTACTGACAGTATAATAGAAAGAAGAAAGAAAGAAAGAAATTATATTAATGTCCACAAGTGAACAAAATAGGCCAATGGGACTCTGAGAGACAACTAGAGAAAACTATAAAACCATAAATGAAATACTGACATGCAGACTTTTAAATCTAAGAATCAGGAAAATCTAGCTTACAAGGCAGTCACTGTTGAAGTGGTCATCAAAATCCTCAGGCAAGGTCGCATTTTAATACACTGTTCAATCACAGGAATCGCAGCCATTCCTTCCCCTGTTAACATAGACATTCATGTTTCTACTCATATTAAGCAAACTCAAGGTAGGAAGTTAACAGAAAATCCTAACTGCAATTCATGTTCTCTATGGTAAATCCATAAGAAACATACAGATAGTAAATAATAAAATAAATTTTAAATTTGCAACATTAAATCAAACAAGGAATCACTATACAGCAACTAAATTTTGAACATAATGACAGTTTATCTCAGTCAACAAATTCTAGCTGAGATGATTAATGTACCTGCATGAGCATTGAGTAGGTGTTTTCTATTTTGATGTTACCCATTGGTTGTTTTTGTTTCTTATACAGAGAACATGAAGTCATAAAGCATTCCTTGAATAGTCCTCATGGCTCAACCAGTCTGCAGAAATTCATACACAAATATTGCGATTGGACAAGCATGTTGCTTCAAGGCATGTGCTTTCCAAGTGTCATGCTGATGTGATGGGCGAAGAACTAACTATAAGAATTCTTCTCAGATGATGAATATCATTAGGGGAAATACATTTATCACCTATGTACACTGGTCAAACCAAAATATTTCAAAGTAAGATGCTAAGTTTGCTATGTACAAGAAATTAGAATTTATCACCTTAATACATGAGTCAAACCAACATTTTTAATAGAAAGATGATCACTCTAAAAGGAAATTTCAAATAATACTTAAAGTAGTTAATAACTCAAAATCAAAATAATGCTTTACATATTGTTGGCGTTTCAAATCGCACCTCTGGAATGCGTTTTAGAAACGGACAGCTATGTGCAGTAAACTGCTCTTCGAATTAGGAGGGGAAGCTCCCTCTTTTGCTGAGTTGCATAAAGAAAAGTAATCTAAACTTAATTACGCCTATCTTTTTGGTTCAGCTGCAAGAACACAAAGTTATATAACACTAGATGTTGTGGCTGAGGTTTTCCCAAACCTTTAATGAAACTAGACAGCTACAACTTAACCTACACTTAAAACGTTTCCACCCTCTCAAGTAAACGCAGAGCAAGAGAGTTTGGAAATGGACGAGTTTGATTTTTGACAGAGATACTTAAACAAACTATTCTTCAACATACGTTTTATGGCAAGCCGAAAAAGAGATCATAAAAGTATTACGGAAATATGAGACTTTTATTTCAAGGCTGACAACGCACGCTCAAGATTTTATTTATTTACTCGTACTTCTAGCACAAAAACAAATAGACAGAAACTTGAGATATTTATATCAAGGTAGACAAAGCACGCTCAAAATTTTATTTACTCAAGTTTCTGGAACAAGGATTACAATTTCGGGACAGCAAGTTGTAGCAACACACTTGCAACATGCGATCAACCTAACTATAATCAACACAACACATGCACTAAACAAGTATTTGCAGCTAAAGAGGCATGCAAACTTGCTCCTTACACAGAGTGAACAATACTGAATAACAAAGAGAAGGTACTATGACACTTATGTCTTGTTATCACAAGCACGGTTTTTTTTTTAGGAAAATGAGCAAACACTGCTTTTATTTATAACTAAGCAGAGGAGTAGGGAACCCTAAAATCTCCTTACTTTTACAACTACTGCTTGCCAACATGCAAGCTTTATTTCTAAATCTAGGAAAGATAAAACATCTAAAACCTTAGAAAGCATGTAAAACGGAAAGTGCCAACTCGTGACATTTGTTTTCCTTCTTCTTCGAAGAATGGATAAGAATAGAAAGAAAGAGTGAGATAAAAATGGAAAGAAAGCTTGGAAGAAGCTTCTAGAAGATTGCCGCTTTAAATCTCTCACACATCCGCCAAAAAACGGGAAACTGCCTCTTTATCAGGAGTGTTGATACTATCTTTAGCTGTATTCCGCTTTTCTCGAATCTTCTCCTCTTTTGCAATCAAACTTAGAGAATCTTTGACATCATCAACTCCTTTATGAGTTATGTTCTTTGAAAAACAACGCTGCCTCAAAAGATGACCCACTGATTGAATACTTGGCGGCTCTGCAACTTTATGCATTCTGACACTTCTCTTGATTCTCCTACTCTCTTTGCACATTCTTCAACTGAGATGATGACATTTTATGTCCATGATGATATTGATAAGCAATTCCCAACATCATCCGTTCAGATAATTAATGATACAACACTTGTTTGGCTCTGAATTCGATGGGAGAGTACTTTATGCTGAAAAACTTGAAGATCGACTGTAAACTTGACTATGCTTGGACAAGCTCAGCACAAACCCTAAAAATAACTTGCTGATTTTCTTCATTAAACGGATGAATTTTTGGAATTTTTTCTGAGACGTGGGTTTTGTTTAGAATCTCGTTACAAGCAAACCCAGATCGTCCGTTTTTGAAAATTTTGAGTGAAGACTGAAAAAGCAGCAAACCCTAACTTTCCCCGAAAAAAGCAGAAAAAGTTGGCATCTGGGTATTGTTCATGAGCACATTCTGGATGAACCCATTTGGTTAGATTTTGAAAACCTTGAAGTTTCACTGAAAAAAGCAGTCATTTGAAGTTTCACTGAAAAAGCTGTGATGTGGGTTTTGTCCAGAAGAATATTTGAGATAGACCCAGAAGATTGGAAGTTGTAAAATTTGAAGTTTTCTCTGACATGCAAGATAAAAAGTAACTGCTGCAACCTTGAGAAAATTCTTCAAAAATTATCTAGAAGATAGAACCAGTATAAACCAGCTCACTGAAAATTGAAAACAATGGCCTCCTTCTTCAAAGATTTGATGTTCTAGATGAAAAAGTGTGAAAAAGCAAGCCTTCTTGAGTGCTGATCTGAAAATATTATGAAAAACCAGCAAGTTGATGTTCTTGAATGTTGAAAATAAGGGTTTGAAGTTGCTGCTCTATTTCTCCTTGAAGACCACCTGCAAAAATAATGAAAAATAAAACACAAAAGTGCTTTAAATATGCTCTGTCTTGAGAAAACAACTTTCTTTTGCCCTAATTCTCCAAAACCCTAATTCAAGTTTGTGCAATGAACTTAGACTTTGGTCTTCAACTTCAACTTTTGAAATTTCCAAAAATTTGACTAAGGCATGAAAAGTTGGGCGCCTTTTTTGAGGTATGCCATTCTTTTTTCCAGACTTAGCCAACTTTTCAACGTTTTCAACTTCTTTTAATTTTTCAACCCTATTTCAGCTCTGTCTCCTGGCTTCCAAATTGATCCAATGAACGAGCTGAATGTTGCATCACGAAGCCTGGTTAAATCTAACAACTTGGTTCTGGAGACGTCATCTGCTAAAAACTTCATTTATCCCTTCGAAATGTCAAGTGCCTATCCTTGAAAAGGGCGCCCATTTTCTCCAGAGTTAGTCAATTTCATGCTCTTCAATTTTATGCTTGTCTTCTGACCTTCAGATGAATCCACGATTCTGGGCGTTGTACTGATCAGACTGACTGGCTGATAGGTCCACTGGATAGCTAGGATGATTTTGGAAGGGGTCCTCTGGATACCTCGTCTCCGGAAATTGACTTTTGGTGGCTCAAAACCCTAGGCGCCCTTCTCCTTCAGGGGCGCCCATAGCTTCCAGTGTTAGTTTTTATTCTGAGTTTTTCACTGTTGCTTTCAACTTTGTCTTTTCTCTCACTTTTCCTCCTCTGTTCACGTTGCGACATCTGACGATTGCTTGCTCTGACGGACGTGCTGATGGTTGCGTTGGACAGCTGGATCCAGCTTGACGAAGTCATGTTGGAGAAGTCTTCTACAAATTCTATCATTAAACCTCTTAAAATCTTGGGCGCCCTTCTTCTCCAGGGGTGCCCATGTCTACCAGTGTTAGAATATTTTCATCCTTTTTCACTTCAGAGTTCTAAACACCTCTCATTATGGCCCCTGTTTGATCTGACTTTGTCGGAAACTGAGTGATCTGACGAGCTGACGAAGACATTTGCTGCAAAGCTGGCCTGAAACTGAACAATGTTGCCTGGGAGAGCCAATCCTGATTCCATCATCTGGTGCCTTGAAAAACTGGGCGCCCAACTTTTCTTTAGGGGCACCCATGTTTAGCAGAGTTAGAAATTTTTATGCAATTTTCAACTTTCAACCTCGTTTGACATGCTTTCCTTGTCTCGACTGCCGAAAATCAAAAATATTCTAAGGCATGAAGGTTTGGGCGCCCAAACTGAGCAGGGGTGCCTGGTGTCTCCAGTGTTAGCCAAAATTTATCATTTTTCAACTTTTCCATCTTTTTCTCGCCTTTCTCCATTTCTCGTGCACGTTTATCGTTGACAGCTTCTGCTTGATGCTTGAACATCTGATTCTGATACTTGGCAACTGACTGACCTCCATCGATGACCTTGGATCTTCGAAAAAGCTCCATAAAAAGCAGAATAGACCCAGTAGGGTAAAACTGATCTTTTTGTGATTCTGACTGCACCAGCCTGATGAGGAAGTATTTTAAGCCAATCAAAATCAGTCTTAACTCTAGGAGACAAACTTTCTATTTTTAGAAATAGAAAATTTTGCAAGTATCTATTTCGAAAGAAACCCAGAAAAACCCAAAAAAAGTTTCTATTTTTAGAAAACTGCTAAAAATAGAAATTTTCCTAAATTTTAGGATTGAAAAACTGAAATCTGGGTATGGTAGGTTTGATCATTTTGAACTGACTCAGATTGTCAGATTTTGAAAATTTCAAGCTTATGACCCCCATGCAAGACATGCAGACCCCCATTTTGACCTTTTCTGACAAATTTAACAGCATCTTGACTCAATTCTTCAAAATGCCTAAGTGTAGCAAAAATTTTAATTTTGGGGTACAACACATATCAATAAAAACAAAAAAACAATATGGCAAATGAATAACTCAAACAACCATAGCAGATGTAGTGTTAGTGGAACTGTCCTCAAAATAGTCCTGTCAAGAAAACGACAATGTGATGAACCTCCTCACAAGTGCCATCCTTATTGGCTTACAAGACATATGATCTAAAAATAGCAATTAAGATTCTAGCCTAAGAAGATTTACATCAATACTAATTCCCAAGACAAAATTATTATAACCCCACAACAAATTTTGTGATTTTTCAACATAGAAAATGCAAAAACAAGTCCATGCACTTTTTGATCACCAAGTTCTCAGTGTGGGCAAGGTGAGAGCATATAGTGTTTTGGACAACACACACTCTATCTAGATGAATGCCCTGCTGAAATGTAAAGATGACAAGATGACCAATGCATGTAGGTGGCTAAGCCAACCCAATCAACAACTCTTCGGCTGACAAGCATGCGTAGAGAATGCAAAGCCACTGGCAGATTACAAAAGAATCCGATCAAACCTAAATGGTTGATTACATGCAAATCTGATCAATGCCAAAATGGGCTTCAAATGTAGAGGGGTCTGACGGTGAACCGACCAAGACCTTCAATGATAAATGCATTGACCAGCGGTATACCATCCGGTTTTACAATATATTGAACATGAAATGCACAACTCTCTAGCAGTACTACCATCCAAAGTTACAATGATATGAGCATGGAATAAACTAAGTACAACTAAGAATGATATTGACAAGAGAAACTAATTGCACACACTAATAATGTTTTTCAAAATAATAAACACATTGCTGCATATACGTAAGTTAGTCCATAAAATCATAGGTTAATGTTATACCATTTATTGTGGACTCAATAAACTAAAGTGCACTACCAAAGAAGGCTAAAGGATGATGTAGAATGCTAACTGTAGACCTCCAAACTCACTGAACATTACTTAAAACTGTAATATCAGACTGTTTAGGTCTGAAAAATGCCATCAATCCACCATACTTAATACCCCAAATCACTGTATAACCACCATTTAACTGTAGGATAACAACAACACTGCTGTATGACCCAATATGCAAAGAAAAATCTCTCCAAAATGACTCTGATTATTGCTACAGAAAACAGTATAGCATGAACTAAGGAAGTACAGTCCTCTCAAAGCTCCAAAATCACTCCTAAATTCAAGACAAAAATGGGACAACAACCACCAATTAAACTTGCTTACCAAAATCTCTCAAAACAATTCAAAAATCCCCATTATCAATAACAAATAGGAAAAACTCAGCATTCAGCACAATGGTGAATTCTGGATGAAATCACTCAACTAGTTAGGAGGGTTTTCGTCCTTGAAATTAATTCACCAAAGGGTTTTCATCCTTAGGAGAATAGAGAGAACTCACATATTTCACCAAAGCAAATGAAATGAATAAGCAATAACCCTTCTTCTCAAGACCCAACCTCCTTTTATAACCTTTTTAGAGTTATTTTAGGAAAAAGTTTTTTTGCTTTTTCCTTGCTTTTTTGAAAATGTGATTTTATTTTTTTTCATTGATTTTCCGAAAAGCGTTTTTTTTTTTCTTTTTTCTTTTTTTTTTAAAACAATTTTTGTTAATAAAATAATATAAAATGTCCTTATGACCACTTTTCAACACCTTGAGCCTAGTGACACTTTATTTGCACACCTAAAACATCTTTTAAAATAATTAAATGTAAGTTGTCATTTAAGTTTACTTTTTCAACAACTTTGGTATTTAACTATTTAATAACTTAATTATTTTCCACACAACCACCAAAGTTATGGAAAATATTAAAATAGCCCAAAATATGAATTTTGACAACACTACCAATACTTTAAATGCATAGGATATTAATCTATATGAAAGTTGGCACGCTCCCAAGATGAAGAACTTCTCCAAAAAGTGTGGAGTGCTCCTAGAATGTCGAATTTGCACATGGAAAATATTGTTACACATGTCTTGGCTCTAGGAACTTGTTGTTCCTGTTAGAATTTCCTTCCAATAAAGCTAGCACTCTCCAAGAAAGTTGGGGTTTTCAAGAATCTTGGAATGGATTAGAAAAGGGGACATTACAAAATACCAAGCTTGATTTAGTAAAGCAAAAGGAAGCAAAATGTTTAATGGGTTAAAGAGAAAACAAAGAAAAGATTTATGGAGATGGTTTATGTTTGTTGTCTATCTTATTCAGAAGAAGAATATTCACCACATATGTACAAGAAATATTCCACCTACGATATTTTATGCTAATAATCATCTTCACAAATAAACTTGACAATACATAAGAAAATGAATGTCTTTACTGACAAAGCAGTAATGTACCTATTTCCAAATATATGCAGGCCTTACTTTACATAGTTTATCTTGATCATGACAAGCCAACCCATACATATGAAGAGACAAGGTAGGTACCATGGTTGACCACAACAGCCCAATCAAACAATCTACTACTGTAACTCAATGAGATTAACTTGTTAAGTACATTGTACAAAAGCATATATTATTGTTTTATTGATAAATTGTTTTTTTCATGCAATATACAATGATGACAAAACTAGCATCTATCATGCACCTTATAGCATTATCAACACTAGGAAGAAGAGATGTTGAGCATGGATGAAAGAGTGGAGTTTGGAGGTAGCGTGTGAGCAAAAGATGCCAGTGCTGGTTTGGGCCACACAAATGTAAATGTCAAAGACAAATCAATGGTGGAAACACATCCTTTCAATTCACAAATTTTGCCAATAACTTGTCATAAGCCCTCCTTAGTTTATTATTCCTTCCTAACTTGTTGTGCAAACCTTGGGCTTCTTTTGATACTAAGCTCGCTAGGAACACCGGCGAAACCCAAAGTAATCCTAGCCAAGTTTTGCATGGATGAGACTCAAGAGAACCCAAGAAGAACTTATGTGAGTTTGGGGAGGACACACAAAAAAATATATAAACAGATATTTTTAAAAGCAAAAAGATTAGAACAAAACCTAACCCTAAAAGTGCATTTTTCAAAGAATTTACAGTTCGGTTAAAAGCAATAAAATTATGAAAAATGGCATGTGCCATGAAGGTCCTTGTGGCCTCAAAGGCCTTAATTTGGGCTGCCACAAGACCCTGCAAAGGGCACTGCCCCTGTGTTGAAGTTATTCCAACTTCGGGTTCATTCTTCCAGCCTAATCGAAGACATGAAATTGCATATAGCCTTTGGCTATTTATTTCTTTGTGATAATTAAGTGAAAGGGCGCTTCACTTGGAAATTATAATATAACATTTAATTATTGTGAATAATTGAATGGGGCCGACCTAAATAATATTTATTATTTATTATGGCTGACTTCCTTAATGTGGCCAGCTCATTTAATTATTATTATTATTCCTTAAGGAGGTCGACCTACATGAAGAGACACTTTGTTTTGTATAAATACAAGGTGATGATCTCTCATTTGATCATCAAGTTCATTCACCATATTTGCACTCCTTGGAGAAGTTCGCACTTGAGCAGCAGGTCATGATCTTGAGCAGTAGGTCATGATCTTGAGCAGCAGATCATTCTGTAGAAGCAGATCGATCTCAAGGAGAAACATATTTTGTATCTTCACATCTAGGAGAGGTGCTATTATTCATTGTATCAAATTTGGCCTTGTGTTGGGCCTGAGTTGTAAGCAGATTTCTGCTCTTACTCCTAAAATATATAAGTGATATATTTGTTGGGTTTTTCCCCTCGAGTTGGAGGGTTTTCCCAGGGTATCTTGTGGTGTTCATTGTCTTATGTGTTGCATTTTCTGATTGCTTTCATGTCTGATCATAAAAACTAACATGGTATCAGAGCCAGGTTTATGAAAAAGATCTAATCAAAAATTGATTGCAATGAGATAGTTTGTCAACATTGGAAACTTAGATTGAAGTTATGCACATTTTGGGACAATAAACTTAGAGTCTTCAACGGCATCCCCTATTCCTGTTTAGTCGATGTAATTGTGAACATTGCGATGCATTTTCAAATCCTATCAGAAGTTGCCTGGAGTTCAGCGTTTAATCTTTTAGTGAATCCTTCTTGTTGGGCAGTTATCTGTGATGTGTTGGGCATTGTCAGTGAGGAGGTTGTGATCTTCATTTATATGCAGCCATTGTGATTGTTGTGTGGGCTCTACTAAGTATGTTGTTGAAGTTCTATCGAAGTGGAGAATGCGTTGAATGATCTGAACCTATCTACATGGAAGAAGCTTGAGCAGATCTGAATCCTTGGTGAATGCAAGGAAGTTTAATTAATAAAGAGATAAGTATTCTTGTTTATACTTTTTAAATCTGGGATGAATCTCAATTTGCTGAGTTGTGCAAATCTATCATTATTTGCTTGGATTGTGTGTGACTAGTAAATAGTGATCACTGGGATAAAATTCTTTGGAATTACCAATAATTCATTGCAAGTTGTTTCATGTTGTGACTCTGAAATAAAAGAAGAACTGAAATTACGATTGTGATTGATTTCATTCTCTATATGCATGAACTGTGATAGAGCCTCGATTCTTTGAGAAGTCTAGATCTATATGTTGGCTACGTAATGAAATCTATGTAGATTGTCTTTTGTTATGTTGAGATTAGCTCTTCCGAGCACAATAAAGATGGAAAAAAGACTTATCAGAATCAACAAAGATGAATGATAAATTAATTATCTGGGATTACTTAAGGAAATTTTGATTTCAATAAGATAAGTATTGCATGGTTGAATAATGTTCATGAATTTGTTATGTAGTTATTAATTCATGCTATAACATTGAGATAGTCAATCATGTATGCTTCTAGCATTGATATTTCTCTTCGAGATAGTTGAGTTCCATGAACTATTAGTAATCTCTCCTTAATGCTTTCAGGACAGGCCAACAAGCATAAGAGATTGCTTTCAAGAGAAGAAGAGCTTGATGCATCCTGTAGGTTGAAGAATGGAGACACAACTTGCAGCCATGGGACTGAGTTGGTGACTGAAGACATCTCTCGAGGAGGAAGAACCTATTCAAGTTGTCACTATAATCAGTTTCTTCGAAGAGGAGGAATTAACCTTCAGAGGGAGTCTGTCAAACCAACAGATGCAACCTTGGACGAAGAGGTCAAGAGGTTGATACAAGAACTCCTGAGATTCAGAGGGAGGCTACTGATCCTAAGGAAGATGATGATCTAGTTGAGCCTTTGGAACCTACTGATGGGCCTACAAACATTGTGATTGGTCGTAAGAGACCTCTTTGGGCTAGGTAACAATGTAGGAGGCAGAAAGAATTGCAGCCCCAAAAGGAACTTTCAAAGAAAGCAAGAGACCTCATAAGTTTTCAAGCTATGTTGCTTTGATGAGTCAAATCATCGAGTCAGAACCTTCTAGTGTTGAGGAAGCTACTAGTCTGCAAATATGGAAAGATGCTATGGTTGAGGAGTATCAATCCATCCTCAAGAATGATGTTTGGGTCATCGTGCCTAGACCTGAAGGCAAATCAGTTGTATCTTCTAAGTGGCTCTTCAAGATCAAGCATGTGGCCGATGGGAGCATTGAGAAGTACAAGGCTAGATTTGTGGCTAGAGGATTCTCTCAGAAAGAGGGAGTAGACTATGAGGAAACCTTTGCTCCAGTTGCTCATTATACATCCGTCAGGACCATCATTGCTATTGCAACATCTAGAGGATGGAAGATACACCAGATGGACGTGAAGACAAGATTTCTGAATGGTGTGATCGAGGAAGAAGTATACATTGAGCAACCTAAGGGCTTTGAGGTTCATGGGAAGGAGTCTCATGCTTGCAGACTGAAGAAGGCTTTATATGGTCTTAAGCAGGCTCCACGTGTTTGGTATGAGAGAATTGATCAATATTTGATGGGCTTCAGCTTCTCCAGGAATGATGTTGATTCAAACATATACTTCAAGGTAATTGATGGCAAAGCATTGATCTTGGTTCTATATGTTGATGATCTAATTCTTACTGGAGAAGATCACCTCATTATCAAATGTAAGAAGGAGCTAGCTTCTGAATTTGAAATGAAGGATATTGGTCTCATGCACTACTTCCTTGGTTTAGAAGCTTGGCAGAAGCCGGATGGGATTATTTTGAGTCAAGGGAAGTATACTATTGACATCTTGAAGAGATTTGGTATGATGGATTGCAAATCCATGTCTATATGGAAACCAATTTTCAGAAGCTTAAGGAGGCTGCAGCTAGTTCAAATCTGGTGGATCCTACTATGTACAGGCAGTTGATTGGATCTTTGATGTATCTAGTCAATACTAGACCAGATATTTGCTATGCAGTAAGTGCACTTAGTCAGTTCATGTGTGAACCAAGGTAAATACATCTAGTTGCAGCAAAGCATATCCTAAGATACTTGCATGGCACAGTTGGATATGGCTTGAGATATTCTTCTGGTGTAGACTTGAAGTTGCATGGAAATACTAATTCCGATTGGGGAGGGTGTGTCACTGATCGAAAGAGCACCTCTGAATGTTGTTTCAGTTTGGGGTCTGCGATGATCTCCTGGTGTAGCAGGAAGCAATCTTCAGTGGCACTGAGCATCGCAGAGGCCGAGTATATTGCAGCTTGTGTGGCAGCTAGAGAAGTAGTGTGGCTTCGGAAGCTCCTTGCAGGATTGTTTGGACAATCATTGGAGTCGACTGTCATTCACTATGATAATCAAAGTTGTGTGAAGCTTTTTGTCAATCCAGTGTTTCATGACAGAACCAAACATGTTGAGATCAAATACCACTATGTCAGAGATATGGTATTGAGGAAAGCAATCCAATTGAAGTATATTAGCACTGATGAGCAAACGGCAGACATTCTCACCAAGCCTCTTGCCAGAGTAAAGTTTGTGTACTTTCGAGACAAGCTTGGTATTGTGGAGAATGAAGCCCTAGCTGAGAAGGAGTCTCAACATCAATGAACTTCAAATTTGCTTTAATGCATTTCTCTCTATTAGAGAGATTTGAGGTGCAAGCCCTTGTTAATACATTTCTCTATGAGAGAATTTCAAGGTGAAAACCCTTGTTTCCACCCTCTGGGAGAGCCATGGTGGATGTCATGTGTGTGACGCCATGACAACGTGAGAGAGTTCGTGATGATTTTCTTGTACTTGTGCTTATTCACCTTCTGGGAGTAGCCATGGTGAATGTCACGATGAGGTGACAATATCACGATTGAGTGATGGGCACTTATGTACATTTGTCATACATGGGAGAGCCATGATGGTTAATATCACAATGAGGTGATATATTCCTTTGCCATACATGGGAGAGCCAGGATGGTTAATATCACGATGAGGTGATATGATACTTTTCCACATATGGGAGTTGCCATAGTGGTTGACATCACGATGAGGTGATGTATCTTGTACTGCTGGAAGTATTCCTCCCTAGCTGAGAGGGAGTGTTGAAGTTATTGCAGCTTCGAGTTCATTCTTCCAGCCTAATCGAAGACATGAAATTGCATATAGCCTTTGGCTATTTATTTCATTGTAATAATTAAGTGAAGGGACGCTTCACTTGGAAATTATAATATAACATTTAATTATTGTGAATAATTAAATGGGGCCGACCTAAATAATATTTATTATTTATTATGGCCAACTTCCTTAATGTGGCCAACTCATTTAATTATTATTATTATTCCTTAAGGAGGCCGACCTACATGAAGAGACACTTTATTTTGTATAAATACAAGGTGATGATCTCTCATTTGATCATCAAGTACATTCACCATATTCGCACTCCTTGGAGAAGTTCGCACTTGAGCAGCAGATCATTATTTTGAGCAGCAGATCATCATTCTGTAGAAGCAGATCATCATTTTGTAGAAGCAGATCGATCTCAAGGAGAAACATATTTTGTATCTTCGCATCTAGGAGAGGTGCTATTATTCATTGTATCATTCGGCCTTGTGTTGGGCCTAAGTTGTAAGCAGATTTCTGCTCTTACTCCTAAAATATATAAGTGATATATTTGCTGGGTTTTTCCCCTCGAGTTGGAGGGTTTTCCCAGGGTATCTTGTGGTGTTCATTGTCTTATGTGTTGCATTTTCTGATTGCTTTTATTTCTGATCATAAAAACTAACACCCTGAACCCTCCTAGGGGTTGCCACCCCCAAACTCTTGCTTTGGTTTGAGAAGGAAAAAAACAAAATTTACTTTGAGCTACGCAGGATCAAAAAGTAGTGTTTCTTCTTCAAATTTTTTCAGATTAAATCCTAAATAATTGATTTTCATTTATACTTTGGTTTGTTGAGTCATTCCCCATTCTGAGTAATGCTACTACTAGATAAACCATCTTGATTTAGCTTTAACATTTATGATTTGACAAGAATTATAAATTATCCAATGTTCTAAATTTTGCACATTTTGTGCAAATTATGGTTATTTTTATGTTTTTTTTAACAATTAATTGAATTGAGGGTTCTATTGGACCCTCACCCATCAAATAAAAGGGATCTAAGTGGGTAATAAAAGATCTAGTTGCCAATTTAGGTATGGGTTCAAGTTTAGTTTCACTACTAAGGCAAAATATTTCTTCTCCTAGGTTCCGTATGACTAGTTCAAATATATATAAGATTAAAATATATAAAGAATATTGTTTCCAATGAAAAAGAGATTAAGAGGCAACAGTACCATAGGGAGAAGCACCAAGAATTTTCAACTTTAATAGGCAGGAAAAGCAAAATCAACAGCCATCACCATCCAAGTTCCACATTGAGAATGGTACACATTATTCTAAAGGGGGAGCCAATTATAGCCAACTCCATCACTCTTAAAATGGGGTTTTTAATGCATCTAGGGCAAACAAGGTGCCTCTAAGAGGAATATTTAAAGAGAATAAAGTTTGAGGGGTCTTGAATGAATGTCCTAAAGCAAATATAATGCATGAAGATGTTGATAGCCAAAGGGAGCACTTCAAGGAGATGGGAGTCGTGTGTGACCATAGAGGAGTCAAGTTGGCGAAAAACAATATAATATCTTGGGCAAACAATCTCTAGCAAAAGCAAGTAAAGGTAATTTTCCTTCCAAAAAGCTTTTTTTTATTTTGGAGTTTTGTTCAAAAGCTTTAAGAGATTTAGCTCTTCTTTTGGGTCATTAAATCATTCAAGAAAAGGTTGATTATCTGTAATCGTATGTTCTTTCATCAATAGAACGTGTAAGGATTGATTTTTGTATCTAAGGCTTTAAGAGATTTAGCTCTTCTTTTGGGTCATTAAATCATTCAAGAAAAGGTTGATTATCTTTTTGTATGGTCATCGAACCTCTCTTATGGTGTTCTTACAAGATCATCAATCGACTCACGTGTAAGGCTATACAACCTTCCTATTGATTTTTGGAGTATAAAAGCAAGGTGTAGATAATGCTCTAGGAAGATTTTAGAAGTAGACCTTGAAGCTCTCAACTCGGCTCATGTTATTTTTCCTCGAGTCAAGATCAACAAAGATAAGGATCTTCCACTTCCAAAGAAGTTATTACTATCTTCTCATGGAGGAAGTTTTATTCAAGCTTTGGATTATGGAAAAATATTGTTTTGATGCTATAAATGTCATAATATAGGGTACATAGCAAACCAATGCCCTAGAAAACCTACAATTTCAGATCCAAAAGGCCCTAACGGTTTCGCTTTAAAGAAGAAATGTTGGAAGATCAAGGAAGTAGCAATGGTTAGAAAAGAATTTTTCCTATGTAGACACCACTTTTGATATTTTTCCATGGATTAGTTTCCTCTATGGCATGATTTTAAGCTCCAAGTAGAAGAGTAATAACACTAAAATTGGTGATCTTGTCCTAGAAAATGAAAGAGAATGCTCCAACTAACGCCACATGTTACATCTACTTGGAAAACCTCTTTTGTAATGGATAAAGAAACAAAAAGTAGAATGGAGGCTACAACGAACAAGGTAGAAGATCTGATTTCTCCAAAGTTGCTCTTCAATATGCAGGCCTTGTTGCCTTTGTTTTGGATGAACAAAAAGATCTAGTGCAAGAACTAGAGTCAAGCTTTGTGTTTAAAGATGATCTTTAACACGATTCTTCTCTAAGGGAGGTTTGGGGAAGTTAATTTTAAAACCAGTTTCGACCAGCCAGCCAAAAAAAGAAGGCAAGGAAATTAGAGAAAGAAAGAATCCAAAGAGTGACCAAGTTAAACTTAGCAAATGGCTCTCAGCTAACTCTTCAAGGTGTATTAACAAGGTTGAGGGGGAAATGCCCTCCTGGTGGATAATGATGGTCTTCTCTTGGAATGTTAGGGCTTTGAATGCCCGAAGCAAAAGAATAATAGTTAAGCATCAATTAGCTCCTTTTTCTCCAAATCTAGTTTTATCCAAGAAATTAAAATGTCAAACAATGATTTCCTGTCCTTGCTTGAGCAATCTTGGAAATCATGGAAAGTTTTATTAGTGGATGCTACAAGATTTTATGGGGGTTTGGGTATCCTTTGGAAGCCCAAATGAATGTGACTAGAATCTTTTGATCTTTTCAAATAATTGGATGGCCTACTCACTCAATTCTTTGCAGAAAGATATCAAAGGTCACTGCATAAATGTTTATAGCCCTAATAGTGTTATCTGAAGAAAAAGATTCTAAGAGAGATGTCTACCATGCTCTCTTCATGGGAAGGTAAGGTTTTCTTTCTTGCAAGAGATTTCAATGCTATAGCAGGACCCTAGGATAAAAGAGGAGGTTCTTTAATTCAGTCTAAATCAGAAAATGATTTGGACAAGTTTATATAGCTGAATTCAATCTGCTTGACGTAATACCTAAGTCCGGAAAATTTACTTGGAATAATAGACAAAATATTTTCTGCAACATTGCTTCTAGGTTGAATAGGTTTCTAGTTTATCTAGAATGGATGTTAATGCAATGGGAATTTTCTTTGGCTATAGTCAATATTTGAGGCCCTAATCATTTTCCAATTATTCTTGAGATAAAGGGTGATGAGCCTCTACTCCATTGCCCATCCAAAATTGCAAATATGTGGCTCCTCCATCCTTCTTTTCATGCCTTGGTTGAATCTTAGTTACGACTGCTACCAATTGTTACAAGCCCCTAAAAACCTCTAGTAGTAGTTGCAAAAACCAAAGAATCTTCTCACTGTGTTAGTGTAATTGAGGGCAACCAATCCAAAATGGCTTGGATCACTTGCTAATCCACCTAAACACCTTGAGCACTAATGGCATGGCCTAAATACAAAATCTCTATAACCCCAAACTCACACTTAGATTCTTTTGCAAATAGAGCTTGTTGCTCTAGAATTCCAAGGATCATATCTAGGTACCTCAGATGATCCCCCCATATTTTGGTATATATCAAAATATCATCAAAAAATACAAACAAATTTCCTCAGTTATCAATTGAATACCTAATTCATTGCAGACTAGAAAATGACTAGTGCATTAGTCAAACCAAGTGGCATAACCAAATGGCAAAAACTCAAGGTGTCCATAATGGCATCTAAACATTGGCTTGTGCACATCCTCCTTGTGGACATGGATCTTATGGTAGCCAAATCTCAAATCAATCTTCAAGAAACAAATCACCTCGTGCAACTCGTCAATAAGCTCATTGATCCTAGGAATTGGATATTTATTTTTATGGTCTTTTTGTTCAATGTCTCTGGTCAATTAACATCCTCATTATGCCATCTTTTTTCTTCAAAAGGAACACTAATGATGCAAATGGGCTAGAACTTGATCTAATATGTCTCAATTCCAATAGTTCCTCAATGGCCATATCTATCTCATCTTTGTATCTTCACAGGTGATGATGAGGGATGATCATAACAAGCTTAACACCTAGTTCCAACTTTATGATATTTTGGAATCCCCTATCTGGCAGCAAACCTAGATGCATACCACCAAACACCATATATACTTATCCAAAATGGTTTGAACATCATCATGATGATCACAATGCTTACCAAAAGATGAAGTAGTGTGCATGCCTTTCATCACAAAGAAACTAGTTGTCCACACAACTTGTCCTCTATGGAAGGTCCTCTCCCTACTCTTAGTTGTAATCACTTGTGGTGACCCATTAGGAACACCTCTAATCCCTATATATTTACATTGAGATTTAAATTTTAACTCCATGGACTGATAATTCTAAGAAAATTCTCCATGGGAATGCAACCATTGTACTCTCAAAACCATATACATTTCCCCTAATCCCACAACATAGAAATCATCACATACCTCACAATCACCAAGGGATATTTTGAGTTGCCGAATAATTTTGGCACATGGAATTGTGAATCCATCACCCAAAATGACATTGAACCCAACAAAGTTTTCAATTTTCAACCCTCCCTTAGCCACCAAACCTTCATCAATGAAATTTTGGGTGGTCCCACTATCAATCAATATTGTAATCCACTACCCAGATAACACCCCATGAACCTCGAATGGGTGATATCAAGGTGCTCCAAAAACAGCTGCAAGGGTGTTGTTGCTATCATTCGTGAGTCTCTTAGGTTCATGCTCAATGATTTGCTCCTTTATGGCTATTAGAGCTTCGATTCTATAATGGACTTGGCCTTTGCCAAGGAATTTGTGACCAAGTTCCCATGGTTCTCTGCAAGAGAAACACAACTTCCTTTGAAGTTCATTCCATGTGTTATCATCAATCTTCTTTGCTGCAAATGGTTGGGATATAGTCTTTTGAGGATGTGAGTTAAATCCTCCTCTCTAAAGGTTGACCTTGTAAAATCTAGTAGTGAATGGTTTTGGTAGGAATGAATATTTGTTCCTTAGCATGGATGGCTCAAGTATCAACACTCTCCTACTAGCCTCCTATAGTGTTATGGTGCAAAAGCCTTAACTAAACCTTTGAAAGGCTCATATAGACCCTCAACAAAGAGGTAAGTGATCCTCTTTTGTAATATATTAAGTGACATAATTGCAAGTTTTCTAAAATTTTCTTCTTCATCCTTTTGTTCAAATCTATCTAGTAACCTCTAAGTAAAATCATAAAAAATTTACACAAGGTCATGCCCTTGTGTGATTAGACCATGGTGCCAACAATCATAGGCAATGCCCTCTAAGTCTAATTTGGAAAATTGGATTGCATCTTCCTCCATCATGGGATTGAATGTGAAGTAAGTTTGCAGTTTTTGCAACCAAGCTCAAGTAGATATATTTTTTGTACCATCAAAAGTTGGTACAATTAGTTTGTTCACCTTATGCTTTAATTATTTCCCACTATTATTCTAGTTACTCCCTTGACCTCTTCTATGTTGAATATTCTTTCCCAACAGCACCAAGTATCTGTCAAAAATTATGACTGCCTTCAAATCTTCAATATCCCCTTGATATTCTCCAAACAATTTATCAAGCTTTTCCACAAAAGAAATCTCAAGCTCTACTCTTTCTTCTTCTCTTTGTAAGGACATGGGTCTAGAGGGTTTTGGAATGGAACTACCCACTAGTCGGTTATTTGTAAATGAAATTTCCCTTTGCGGTGTTCTGGTGTGACCTTGATTCTACAAAGGGATGGCAATGGATGAATTCATCTGGACCCACAACATTCTTGTCAATAATTTGTTCATTCTATCTTGGCCCGCTTATAGCACTTATTTCATTACATCTTGCCTCATACAAAGGCCTATTAGGTTGTCCTAAAGAATCTTTGATCTCTCCTCCTTTGTCATGGGTTTTTCATTTCTCGCCATACTCCATAAGCTAGTACGGTTAGCTTTGATACCACAATAATGTCCTCAACAAATTTTAATATAAAATATTTATCACTTTTTGATACCAAGATCCCATAAGAGCGATGTGAGAGCATATGGTGAGTAAAAGTTATTATCCACCACTTTATGATTACTTAGATCTTGCAAGGGCAAGGTGAGAGAGCATATGGTGGATGAATAATGGTTTATATATAGTTTCCAATAACAACAATGCCCTAAAATATGTAATAATGGATTGCAAAAAATGTTGAAGCTTCAAATAATAATAACACAAATATGAATAAAGCTTCCTCCACAATATAATGTTGCTTCAATGATTACAAAATAAATGCTTCCACAATATGCTAAATCTTCAAAAATACAAGATTTGCTGCAACTACCAAAATATATGCTAAAATCCAAACAAAGCTTTGAAGTACAAATACAACCTCTACGTAAGATTGCCCTTAAGAAATCAAAAGGTTTTTGTCCTCCAATCTCTATGAAACCAAAAGGGTTTATTCTTTGTTCTCCAAAATCCCATTTTTTCATCCTTGAATCCTATAGATGAACACAAGGCTCAAACTATGACAAAAAAGACTGAATAAATTAGCAAATGTCTCAAAGGTTGACAAGCTCTTCAATATATAGCACCAATAGGCTTCAATTTCCATCTCAAAGATAGCAATTAAAATACTAGGAGATTCTTTCCTAAAAATAGTTCCACTTTGTCTTGTAACTCCTCATTAATTTCTTGTCGTAGAACTTGCCACGAAAAAGCTTCCAAGTGTCCTAGGGATTACAACAACCTTTTATGAAAACCCACACCCCCATATTATTTATTATTATTCTATTTGTTACTACTTAACCATGGCCCCTTTATTAAAATATTTTTTAATCTTTATTGGGAAAATAAGGATAGGGCCCACATAAGCTAATTAATCAAAAAGGAACATTACACTATAGTCAGTGCACAACCTCCATGTGTCATCCTTCTTCTATACTAGCACAATTGGGCTGCTGCAAGGTGATGTGCTTGGCCTGATATGTCCTTTCTCCACAAGTTCATGGATCTATCACTTGATCTCCTCAATCTCTAGAAATGATCTATGGTATGAGAAGTCCAAGAATCAAATTAATGGTATGCCTTGCAGATCTTGGAACAGGCACTCTTGGTAGCTAAAAGATCTCCTTGTACTTTGCCAGCTTACAATTCAACTCTAAAAATTTCGTCGATACTACTAAAGGAGTTGCAATATGTTTTGTCACTGCAAGGACATTCTTTCATTCAGGTCTCATCATCAAAAGCATAAATTTCTTGCTAGAACCTACTATCACCTTACACTACTTGGCACTAACAAGTGAAAATTTTGATACTACCTTAGGTATGCAATATCACTTATCATGAATATCTATGACTACATCCCTTGAATTTGCTTCAAAGACTGCATGTCAATGATAAAGATACAGCTGCCTAATGAGAAAACCAAATACCTCTAATGGTGTGACATCACAAAGGACTATATCCTAAAAAGGCTTGATGTTGTACACTAGTCAACACTATTGAGTGATGTGTGCCCATACTAGCCCATACAATGGAGTATGGCTATGGGTGAGGCATCAATGGAAAGTTCAATCTCCAAAATGCTTCAAAAGAAAGCAAGTTCTTTTGACTTCCAATGTTAGCTATGAAGTGCACTAGTTGTCCATTGATCTACAACTAAGAGTGAAATGGTATTTCTACTTCCTTGGTGTCTACAAGGGAAGTGGAGATGTTTGTGGTATGTACAATGGTACTACGCTTAGTCTCCATGATCTTCTTACCTTTGTCCAATGTTGCAAAAGTGTTGATACCTTGTATCTCAAGTTATCCAAGCAAAGTCTTCCTAGCATAACATTCTTCTAACGAGTGCTAGAGAATTATGAATTTCGCACAACTTGCCAATCTTCGACTATTTATGGTTCTGATCATGTTGTATTTTTTATTTCTTTTGTGGATGGCATTGAGAGTCATTCCTTGATTTGAAATATTGCTTTGAGGGCTTAGATTGTGGCTTTCTATGAGACTTAGAATCTTCTATCTTGCTCCTAAACTTTGTCTTTGCTCCAATTTTACACGCAACTTTATAGACTTCTCCAATGGAAGAGATCTGCAAGAAATCCATGTTAAATTTGATATGGGTCTCAATCTTTACCGATACTTCAAAACAAGATTTTGCTCTAAATCCTAAATTCCTAGTTTGGACACCAAAATATAAAATAGATTTGTGTATTCTTGCACTATTTGATCTCAATAGTGGTGCAACTAAGAAAACTTGATGTATTAGACATCATAGTTTCCTACAAAGTAGAAGATCTCTTTGAGGGCTGCAAAAAAACGATTACATATGTCTACAGATACATCTATATCATCCTCATGTGTTGTGCAATAGTTATTCCACCATTTCTTCATTGAGAGAGAAACTTTCAAAAGAGAAAACATTTTCTCTTGATCAGAGAATTGGTTAACTACCAAATATGAATAGATTTGGTTAAGCCAATTATCTAGGGCATTTGCATCTATCTTGCCTTCAAACATGGCAATGTCTAGATTGACTTGTACCTTCTATGGCATATGACCACCAAGTGGCTGTTGAGAATTGATTGGATTTTGAAGGGCATGCAAACAAAGACAATTATTCGATTATCATTCCAATATCACTCAAAAATGACATGAAGTGAGTGCTCTAATACCAATGACTTAGGGCCCAAGTGCAAAACCCAATGGACAACCCAATCAAAGAGATTCAATTAGGTTATAAGTGTGGAAGATTGAAGTTGTGATAGGGATTCAAGAATATGCAATGAACATGTGAAGTTTTGAACAACAAAAACAAAGAACATACAATTAGAACTATGACAAAAAGATTGTATTATGCTTATTTTTGTACATGAGCTATGAGAACAGTTGCGTGATCTATGTATCCTTACAAAGAATGGATATATACATATTTATATAGGTGGAAAGAATATGAGGTGTTTGTTGGGACATGACAATTCATATTCCTATTGCAATGTTCACAACCACTAATGACAAGTTAAACTATGCAATAATGTTAACATGGAGTTATGATGTGTAGTTTGGAGAATAGGTGCTAACTAGGATGAGGATCTTGTTGTATGCCTAATATTTGTGGTTTGATTTGTGTGGCCCAAATCCTCCTAGATCACACAAATATGATCTAACAAGATGTGCTCCAATAAACTTGCTAACCTTTGACTTCATGATGGTTAAATGTATCAAGGTTGTGTGTAGGTACACCATTTAGGAGTTTGGCAGCTCAACAAATGAACAAGTTCTCCTAGGTTGAACCCCTTATGGCAGGCCAAGTTAATGGCATGAGAAGTTTTGAAGACAGCATTCATTAAAATACAAATAACATATATGCAAAAGATGTGGATCCAATTCTTTGTCCCTTTAGAAATTGGAGTGTACTCTAATGATTTTCCAATTTCTTTGTAATCCCCTTAGATTCTTCCTAGTTGAAATTAAGTGCACATTGAATGCCTTTAAATACCATAACATAGCAACATGTCACACAAGCGTGTGTGCTCATGACGGCTAGTACAAGTGGGTAGGAAACTTATAATTTTACATTTTACATTTTAAATTTCAAGTTCTTTCCCACGCGTTGTAGGATTGAACCAAATCAATCCTTAGACACTCGGAAATAAATCTTGAGAGCTAAAATGATAATTTTGAGGCAAGGAATGGATGGATGGAAATAAGTACAAATGAAGATGGAATAATGATGAGTACACAGCAAATGTTTAGGAAAGGATGTCAACAGGAGAAAATAAAGGTGTATAGGGATCAGGACATGAGCCAAACTGTGTATAAGGATATGCCACTTGTCAATATTTTATTGCAATTAAGACATTTCAACAAGGTGGGCATAAAACTAAATGGGAAATGGCATGGGTATGCAAATATCACCATTACAATATGTATATAATTATATATTGTACAGCTGAACCTAGACTTACCAAACCCAAGAGAAAAACAATCGATGAACCACCAAACCAGAACCAACAACATAGTTGGCTTTCTTGACACCACTCTTGGTCTGTATCAGCTTCTACATTCTAATTTATGTTTTAACATTTTATCGGCTTTCAAAAGACTACTACCACTTATGTTCTTTGTCTTTCAACTTTGTTGTATCCAATTCAATAGTCAATAGTCTGAGAATAGCAATAGTTTAAAGCCACCTAATTTTCATTTCTTTTGAACATCTGGTCGCTCTTCAAATTTTACCACTCTGCTCTGCAGATGTCGCTCTTCCAATTCATACCAAATATGTTCATTCATTGCACATACAATTTCTCTTCTAGATCAATCATTATCTTGGTTGCATAGCAAATCAGTTGCTTTAATATCTCGTTTGTGAAAGGTCTTTTGGTTGCAAGTGATCTTTTGGGAGCTATGGGGTCCAACTATCAACTCCAGCATGGTACTAAAACTCCAAATCTAAAGCCTCTTATTCAAATTTTGAGAGATTTGGCCTTGAGGGAAAAATTGTCTCATCCTGAAGTGAAACGGAAATCACTGTTGAGTCCAAAATGGTCAAAAACCTAAGGATTGCCTATTGTTTCGTCAAATTTGGAAAAAAAAAAAAAAAAATAGCAACAAGGACCTCCATACAAAAAATCATACGAAAGTACAAATCCTTACAGTCCCTACTACAATCAATTTTCCTCCGGTTGCAAGTACACAGTTTTTTTTAAAATATTTCTAACTAGTTTTTATTGAAAAAAATCCAATCTTTTTCAAAAAAACAAAAACAAAAATCAAACAAGGCAAGTTACAACCTATGCAAGGTCGTACCTGCAGGGATGGCACTGACCGCAGACCCCACACAGGTCTCCCAATGGCCTCGGTCGACCTATCAACACTCATCAATGACCTTCCAATGTGTCAACGGTATAACAACTGACACCATTTGAAATTTCCAACAGAGTGACCAGAATATTCCGGCCCATTAGTAACTCCAATGACGTCCTTTTAGAATACAACGAATAGAATCTTTTTTGATCGAAGAATCTTTTAGTGATATTCCAATGGAGTGGCAAAATATTTTGCAATAATCTAGCGTATTATGAGCTTGACCCTTTTTTCCCGACAAGGGAATATTCCCAAAATATTATGTTGACGTTAGCATTGTACGACCAACCTCCTAGCCCCATTTGCCTTAAAGGAGTTATTTTATTTTGGCATAACTTGGGCATACAGTGTCAAAATCAAGCAAACAAAATATTGTTGAAAAGTTGATTATGTGTACTTTCCAATGGTGTAGGTCTCATCATTAGATTTTGCTACTGGTACATTTTATTCTCAATCAAAATCAGACCATCATTTTTTGCTTCTAAGTTCATAACTTTTCGCCTATATCTCTGATTTTTGTGACCTTTGCAATGTTGGAAAGGTGTTTCAAAAGCTCTTTAGATCCATTCATGCACTTTTTCCCAAATCTGCCCCACGTACATTTTATTCAATTTTTGGTGATTTCACATTTCTATTAATTACTTGGACATCTTGGCACCTAGAAAAAGGATTTGTTTGCGGGAGATGGCTTCATTTGATCTACTTTACATGCACTGAGGTTATTAGCCTCTGATTTTTTCATTTGAGGAAATATCATGGGTTTTTTTGTTCGTCTTTTTGTGGTCATCTTGGAAAAGGATAATTATGAGTCTCGGCAACATGACATCTTGACACATCTTAGGTGGCTTGATCTTTTGCCTTATCTTTATGGACTCGTACCTACACCAAACACACCAGGGAGTAGATCAACATGGGGTATTATCAATGATCATGTTGCAAGAGTGATTTGTTCTAATGTTGATCATGACACTATGTGTGTTGTATCGAACATTGACTATCCCCACATACTTTGGACTCGACTTTGGAAGATCCATGGATACCCTCATATCTCTCCATTCCCAAAGGATCTTGCTGCAAATTTCATACCCTTTGATGACAATACTTTAGAGGATCTTGAGTATATTAAAAGTCTTGCATGTTCCGATGGTTCAAAGACTTGTCTTCATGTTCCTCCTCTTCAAATCAAGACTCGATCTTCATCTTTTGTTATTCCTGATCAGCTTGGCATCACCACATCCTTGACCCCTGTTGGTTCAATGCAACAAGATATTCATCTACTTCTAGATATAGCTACTTGGGATTCGTATCTTGTAGACATATCATCCTTGTTTGTGGAGTCTCAGATTGCGAATTTGGAGGATTACTTTGAGGACATTCATCTCCTCTTTGTTGACAGCCACATCATCCTTGTTGGCCCATCATCTTCATCGCCTTTGGAGCTAAATCTACATCAACCATCACAGGATTCTGGATTGACATCATCTCTTTCCGACATGTGGACACTTAAGCAGTTTTCAAAGGCACATATCATTTCGATTTGGATTCTTGATTCTTCCATCTTTTGGCAATGGCTTCTCCAATCACCAATGGATTTGTTTCTTCCTAAGGAGAGAAATGTTGTTTGCAGGCAATGGATCATGTTATGTTTTCAGGCATTCATTATTGGCACAGGTGCTCTTTCTTTGTGGGGGGGATTCATTTCCTCATTTTCTCTCTCCTACTAAGGGGGTATATTGTACTTGTGTGACAGAAGCAGTCCTTGGGGGGTCACATCGAGTCCTATCCTTCTTTCACTAGTTCAGTTGTTTCATTTTCTCTCTTTTGGAGAGGAGTTTTTCCCATTAAGTTTTCTCCTTTTTCAGTTATGAGAGATTTCAGTTGTTTGTTCATGGGTACCTCATCAAGCCTTGTACCCGAGACCCATTCTGCTTCCATCATTGCATTCTTTATTAGTGTTTAGTTTCTCTCTAAGTTGATCTTAATGGGGTATTGGAAGAAATAGGTCATCACCTGATAATTAATTAATCATTGATTAATTATTAAGTACCTTATTACTTTAATTACTTAAGCTAAATTTAGGAGTATTTTTTTATTATTAGATTGGATTATTTATAGGTCAAGTTGTCTCATTGCATAGGATTATGACACATGTCACAATCTAATCAAATACTCATCTAGGGTTTGTACTTTTGCTTTTATAAGCACTCATGCGTACTTTGTAAATCATTCCAAATACATTCAAATTAATTCATTGCACATACAGTTGTTTTTCTAAATCAATCATTCTCTCTTGGTTGCATAGTAAATCAGTTGTTTTGATTTCTCATTTGTGATAGGCATTTTGGTTGCAGGTGATCCTCTAGGAGTTGTGGGGTTCAACTATCAACTCCAACACTTCTCAATTCAACCATCTCTATTACCGTTTGTTGACTGAAAAAATTATTATGCATGTCATAGCAATATTTTATGCACTTAACTCCTACTTAATTTATCTTGGCAGAAATACAGTTCAGTTTTGATTCAAATTCCAAGAACCACAACTGATCTATAGCACATGGTGTAACCTAATCCCTACACATTATTGCCATTCTTTTCCCCTTCATGTGTTTTATTTAATGTGTATTCCCAAGGCTGTCTTTCCGGGTTTTACTCTTCATCAAAGTGTTTCTCTCACTTTTAGCATGCACGATTATAAAGAATTCTCAATTTATTTATCACTGGTGTATATTGGTGCGACCACTGTGCAATGCCGGAATGTCATTGTGATGTCCCCTTCTAATTAGGCACTCGGACGTCAGTAGATTAGCCTATTATGTCGACCCTCGTAGGCTAATGGTTCTGGATAGAGGGCCACTTGAACAGGCACTTGGTCGTCAAACTTCAGTGTTGATCTCCGAAGTATGGTGGCAAGGTGAATTGTGGCGTTTGGCATGATACTGGTGCTTAATTTAATGATATTCACCTTTTATTTCACCATCCTCGGCCTAGGGACCACGTGTCTTTATAATGAAGGGATCACTTTATATTTTAAAGTTACTATTCATTACTAAAGTGGAAAAAGTTATAACTTAAGTGAATAGTGCTCACTTTAATGAATAGTGTTTCCTTTGTTAAATTATAAATAACAAGTAAGAAAGGTCGACCCTTCTCATGAGATGATTATTTTGCTTGAAGAAAACTTGGGAGTGAAGCTTGGAGGAAGAAGGAAGCTAGGGTTTCCTGATTTCTTGCAGTGGGTGAGCCTGGTGGGGCTTGGTTCTTCATGTGGAGCTGCTTGAGGGTGTGAAACACCACCTTAAGATTGCTGATCTGTTATTTGCTGCTTCTTTTGGAGATCTACTTGCTGGTTTGCAGGTTGTTTTGAGCTTGGTTTTGAGTGGTTTTGGTTGCCGTTGTCTCCAATCACGATTATACAAGAGTTGTTCGCGTTTGAGAAATTTTTGGGGCTGTTTTGAAGAGCTACAGCTAGCCGCCCTTTCTTGAGGGTTTATATCAGCACAAGGGAAAGAAACGCCTATCTTAAGAGGCTGCAACTTCACCTAAAGGGGGCGCCCTTACCCTAGGAAGCTTCCTATTTCGGTTTTTGGTGGGAGAAGTTCGTATTAAAAGAATAATCAGCATTTCATTGGGGTTTACTACTGTAGCAAAACACTATTCACAGTGCTGTATGGCTGTAAGTTAAAGTATAGTCTATGATATATCTAGTTTTGAATCTGATGTAAGTAGTATGTTGTAAGCCTATTATTATGTAATGAAGAAGCTATATTTGGACACAGAAATGAACAATGTACTCGAGTTATTTCAGTAGCTTAGTTTATTTGAAGCTTTCATGGTATGCATCTACTCTTTATGTATCATTCTAGTATTTTTAGCAAACAAACTCAAAGCATAAGAGGAAACACAAACTGAAACAAAAAATCAGACCTACAAATTAAGTGAAAACAAATCATCAGAGTGGTGGTTCATCATAGTGGTATCAGAGCTCTAATCCTGCCATCCTGGAGGGTTAAAGTTTTCATGCAACCACAAGAAGTAGGCCTTCACAGATATTATACCCGTCAAAGAGCAGGCCAACAAAGAAATCAGGTTGCTGATATACAACTGGCCACAATGGGAGACAGGGGAAATGGTAGTCCACCTAGAAATGAAGGAGGAAATAGGGGACATAATGAGGACCAAGATGACTATGAGATTCTTAGACGCTTGGCAACTGGACAGGAATAGGTTGCAATGGATGTACAAGCACTTATGACACAGTTACAACAAATGAATACTCAAGGAAGGCAAAACCAGATACCTGATGATAACAGGAGCGTTGTGGGGACACCCAGGGTACATCGAGCACCTACTCGTACTGCTGATAGGCCTACACGTCCTACCTTTTTCAAAAATGAACCAGAAGAGGAAAATGTTGAAGAAGAGGGTGAGGCAATGTTTGCAGATAATATCATGGCAGCAAACAATGAATGGGAGTTATTGACACCACAGGTCAGGGAGCGCATCAGCTTCAATAGGTTTGTAAGTCAACGAAGAGAGCATTACAGGACCAGACAAGATAGGAGGCCTCGAAATCAAAATAGAGACTTGAAACATGCCACTGGTAAACTCACTTTGCCTATGTTCGATGGCAGTGGTAAGACCACAGCACAGTCTTGGGTCCACAAGCTGGATACGTTCTTGACTCTTCGACCAATGGCAGAGGATGCAATTAAGTACGCCACCTTGCATTTGGAGGGAGTAGCCCATGATTGGTGGTATCATGGGATGGTCACATTGCAGCATAACCGCATCACCTCTTACCAGGAGTTCATCGACAGGTTGGTTGAACGTTTTGATAATAAATATCTGAAACCTATTTCAGAGATCTAGCTCAACTCAAGCAAATTGGGAGTTTGGAGGGGTATATAGGTGATTTTCAGCGGTTATCAGTTATGGTTCCCAACATATCAGAAAGAAGATTGGTTGTATTATTCATCGAAGGTCTGTCGGAACCATTGAGAGGTTGGATCAAAGCTTTTGATCCCCCGACTCTACAGGAAGCTATGAAAAAAGCTAGGAGCATGGAACTTGCAGCTCCGCAAAGTAAGTTCTCTTCAAAAGCACCATCTTCATACAAGGACGGGAAATCATTTCCTAAGAAGAAGGAAAACTCAGACTCCAAGGGGAAATCAGCAGCCCCGTTAGACAGAGAAACCATAGATGACTTGCGCAGGAAGAAGTTGTGCTTCTATTGCAAAGGACCCTATGACGCAAACCACGACTATCCTTTGAGGCCTAAGGGAAAGGCTAACCGAATAATGTGGGCATTCTACGAGGATTCTGAATCTGAGAAATCAAACCAGCACAGTGAGCATGAGGAATCCAAGGTAGAAAAATCTGAAAATGAGGCTGAAAATGACGCTGAAACGGAGGAGGAAGTTAAGCTTCAAGAAGCACGTCTCACTAGCATACAGCGGGAGGGCTCTTTCAGAATGCGAGGGGTCTTAGCTGGGAAAAAGATCATTACCTTGTTGGATACACGGGCCACGCATAATTTTATTGATGCTAGGCTGGTTGAGAAGCATGGGATTCAGACTGAAGAATTTGAGGGCATAAGAGTGAAGGTCGCAGATGGCTACACTCTCAAGTGTGATAGGATGATTTCAGATCTCCCTATGAAGTTGAATAATTATGACTTTAAGGCAGATTTTTATGTGGTGAATATGGAAGACACCGATATGGTTCTAGGGATGAAATGGCTTCATGACATTGGAGAGTTTACCCTTAACCTTCATGATATGGAGATGAGATTTAAGGTGGACAAGAAGAATCATGTGTTGAAGGCCATCAGGGATAGTAATTTCAGAACGATATCTTTCAGTAGGATGGAGAAACTCATGCGACACGACATGATTGAGTGGGCAGCAGAGTGCATGTTGATGCCATCACAAGAGGAGCAAAAAACCCCAGTCTATCATCCAGACATACAGGAATTGAGGATTAAACACACTAAGATGTTCAATGAGATTCCACTTGGTAGACCACCAGACCGTGGTACTGAACACATCATTGAGTTGGAGGAGGGCGCTAAGCCCGTGATTGTCACACCTTACAGGCATCCTAAGTGACTTAAGGATGAAATAGATAAAACGATTAAGGAGCTGCTCGCTATGGGACATATCAGGCCTAGTAAGTCACCATTCGCTTCATCCATTGTGTTAGTAAAGAAAAAGGATGGTACCTTGCGGATGTGCATTGACTACAGATTGTTGAACAAAAGGACAATCAAAAACAGGTATCCTATTCCCCGGATTGATGAGTTGATAGATGAGCTACATGGTGCTCGCTGGTTTTCAAAAATAGACTTGAGATTGGGGTATCATCAGATTCGCGTGAGGGAACGGGACATTGAGAAAACAGCCTTTCGTTGTCATTGTGGACACTTTGAGTTTGTGGTTATGCCATTCGGGCTGACCAATGCCCCTGCTACATTCCAGTCCACAATGAACAGGGTTTTCCAGTCACAACTGAGGAGGTCCGTACTTGTTTTCTTTGATGACATATTGGTATACAACAAGGCTTGGGAGGAGCATGTTGCCCATTTGGATACGGTACTGGGTATTCTTGATAGGGAGTCCTTGTATGCCAAGGAGTCAAAATGTGATCTGGGTATGACGGAGTTGTTGTACTTGGGTCATATTATTAGTGCAGAGGGTGTGCGTATGGATCCTGACAAGGTCAGAGCTATTATAGAGTGGCCTACTCCCGAGAATCTTACTCAGCTTAGAGGATTTTTGGGCTTGTGTTGCTTCTACCGCAAATTTGTCAGTGGATATTCACATCATGCAGCACCACTTACAGACTTGACAAGGAAAGGGGCATTCATTTGGACTCTTGAGGCGCAAGAGTGTTTTGAGAATTTTAAGCAGCTGATGACTACTTGTCCTATCCTTGCGTTACCAAATTTCACTAGACCTTTCGAGCTTCAGTGTGACGCTTCGGGTGAAGGGATTGGCGCCATCCTTATGCAGGACAAGCATCCAATAGCATTTGAGAGCAGGAAGTTAAGAGGACCAGAGAGAAGTTATAGCATCTATGACAAGGAGATGTTCGCCATCATGCATGCGTTGGCCAAATTCAGGCAGTACCTTATGGGCAGCAAATTTTGCGTTAAGACCGATCATAACAGCTTGAGGCATTTCCTAGGACAGCGGGATCTCAACGATCGTCAGCAGAATTGGGTGAACAAATTACAATCATATGACTTTGACATCGCCTACGTCAAAGGGTCCCAAAATGTGGTTGCTGATGCCTTGTCTCGCCGTCCACATTTGAGTTCCATGGTTGAGATTTCAGAGAACTGGAGACATTTGATAATAGCAGAGTATGCCAAAGACTCTTGGGCTTCTGGCATCGTTGAGGTTTCGGTGCAAGATAGCAAATATTCAGTTGTAAATGATCTTATCATTTACAAAGGAAGGATTTTCTTGACCCCAGGATCAGAAATGAAGAACACAGTATTGAGGGCCTTTCATGATGCACCCATGGTCGGACATCCGGGGTATTTCAAAACTTACAGACAAGTTCGAGAACGTTTCACTTGGAAAGGACTCAAGTCAGATGTCCTTCAATATGTCAAAGAGTGTCCTGTTTGTCAGCAGAATAAACAGGAGCACACCTATCCTACTGGGTTGCTTCAGCCACTTCCAATTCCTGACAGGAAGTGGGAATGCTTGTCGATGGACTTCATTACGGGCTTGTAGAAAGCCCAGGGTAGAGACTGTATCTATGTAGTTGTTGATCGCCTCACAAAGTACGCTCATTTCTTCCCGATAGCAACTACATATTCAGCTACACAAGTAGTAGAATTGTTTTTTCGTGAAGTGTTCATGTTGCATGGGCTACCCCGGAATATTGTCAGCGACAGGGATAGTCAGTTCTTGAGCCACTTCTGGCAGGAGCTATTCAGGCTATGTGGGACCGAGCTTACTCCGAGCACCAGCTACAACCCACAGACGGATGGTCAGACGGAGATTGTTCATAAATGGGTGGAAGGATATCTCCGTAACTATATAGCAGGGCAGCAAAAGGGTTGGGTAAAGTGGATTCATCTTTGTGAGTACTGTTATAATACCACGCACCACATGTCAATTCAGATGTCCCCATTCATAGCATTATATGGGTATGAGGCACCCAACTTTCTTGATTTGTTGCTGAGTGATAGTAGAGTGCCCAGTGTTGGGGATCTTTTACAGGAGAACCAGGATATTATGAGAGCTCACTGTGAGAACATTCAGAAGGCACAAAATCAGCAAAAGCAGTATGCAAACCAGAGAAGAGTTGAGCGATCTTTTGAGGTTGGGGATATGGTGTATTTGATGCTACAGCCCTACCGCCAGTCAACTCTCTGGAAGAGTGGTGCGGAGAAACTCAAGCCGCGATATTAGGGACCCTTCAAGATCATCAGACGGGTAGCGAGGTGGCTTATGAGTTGGACTTGCCGGCAGATAGTAGGGTACACAATGTATTGCATGTGTCACGCCTCAAGAAGGCATTGGGACATCGCGTCGTTCCTTCCACAGCTTTACCACCCTTGGATGATGAGGGGAAATTGATTCTGGTACCTGAGGCCATCTTAGAAGTCAGAGAGAGGCAGTTTCGGCGACGAGTCATCAGGGAATATCTAATCAAATGGAAGGATTTGCCGGTAGAGGATGCTACATGGGAGAGCGAGGACATTTTACAACATCCAAAGTTGAGATTGTTTGGGGACAAGCAATTTCAGGGAGGGCGGACTGTGATGTCCCCTTCTAATTAGGCACTCGGACGTCAGTAGATTAGCCCATAGTTGGAAAACTTGCCCCAAAAAAAACTCGCCAAGCAAAAATTTGGAGAGTTTTTAAAACTTGGCAAAAACTTGGCAAAAACTCGAAAAAACTCGGAAACTTAAAAAATTAATTAAATTTCATTAGAAACAATTTTTTTGCAAAGCCGAGTTTTTTCAAAAAACTCGGAAAAACTCGTCCTCGTGAGTTAAACTCAGGAAAACTCGCTTTTAAAAAAAACTCGCGAGTTTTTTGCGAGTCTGCCAACTATGGATTAGCCTATTATGTCGACCCTCGTAGGCTACTGGTTCTGGATAGAGGGTCACTTGGACGGGCACTTGGTCGTCAAACTTCAGTGTTGATCTCCGAAGTATGGTGGCAGGGTGAATTGTGGCGTTTGGCATGATACTAGTGCTTAATTTAATGATATTCACCTTTTATTTCACCATCTTCGGCCTAGGGACCACGTGTCTTTATAATGAAGGGATCACTTTATATTTTAAAGTTACTATTCATTACTAAAGTGGAAAAAGTTAAAACATAAGTGAATAGTGCTCACTTTAATGAATAGTGTTTCCTTTGTTAAATTATAAATAACAAGTGAGAAAGTTCGACCCTTCTCATGAGATGATTATTTTGCTTGAAGAAAACTTGGGAGTGAAGCTTGGAGGAAGAAGAAGGCTAGGGTTTCCTGATTTCTTGCAATGGGTGAGCCTGGTGGGGCTTGGTTCTTCGTGTGGAGCTACTTGAGGGTGTGAAACACCACCTTAAGATTGTTGATCTGTTATTTGCTGCTTCTTTTGGAGATCTACTTGCTGGTTTGTAGGTTGTTTTGAGCTTGGTTTTGAGTGGTTTCGGTTGCCGTTGTCTCCAATCACGATTATACAAGAGCTGTTCGCGTTTAAGAAGTTTTTGGGGCTGTTTTGAAGAGCTACAGCCAGCCGCCCTTTCTTGAGGGTTTATATCAGCACAAGGGAAAGAAACGCCTATCTTAAGAGGCTGCAACTTCACCTAAAGGGGGCGCCCTTACCCTAGGAAGCTTCCTATTTCGGTTTTTGGTGGGAGAAGTTCGTATTAAAAGAATAATCAGCATTTCATTGGGGTTTACTACTGTAGCAAAACACTATTCACAGTGTTGTATGGCTGTAAGTTAAAGTATAGTCTATGATATATCTAGTTTCGAATCTGATGTAAGTAGTATATTGTAAGCCTATTATTATGTAATGAAGAAGCTATATTTGGACACAGAAATGAACAATGTACTCAAGTTATTTCAGTAGCTTAGTTTATTTGAAGCTTTTATGGTATGCATCTGCTCTTTATGTATCATTCTAGTATTTTTAGCAAACAAACTCAAAGCATAAGAGGAAACACAAACTGAAACAAAAAATCAGACCTACAAATTAAGTGAAAACAAATCATCAGAGTGGTGGTTCATCACAGTCATCCAGACAACTGTCCATTATGGCTGCCAACTGACTGAGATACAAAATTTCTCTTCGCCCACTACAAAAGGGCATATTCCAACTGAGTTTCAGTCTGTTTGATGGTTTGGGCTGTCTAAACTCCTCCAATTCTGTCAGATCCTCAGAAAGAAAAAACAGATGGTTGCATGGAAATCTCTACAATAGTAGCAAGAGACTTATACCAAAGTGAAAGCATGACCGTAGTGTAAGTTGATTGATCAGTCCAGTTTAAAACGAGAAATTCTCAACAACATTTTAAACATAAGAAAAATATTTAAGAATTTTTTTCAACGTAAATCACAATCCTTGTGTGTATAATTGGTGACTTAAATGTAATTGAATTATAAGCAAAAAATTTCATTTGCTCATAATTTGACTGGCATAGCTTTTGGCGAGACAATACAACATGTACACAGGGACAGGCATGTTTAATTGTAAGCAACTGTGTTTTCAAGAGAGATGCCCCTATGCAAGGAAACTAACCAGAGATATTAGAATCAAGGACGGGCCATCTGGTGGTCTCAAGCTCATATTGCCGATCCACAACAAGCTCGGTGTGCACCATCTTGGGTTTCTAGTTGACAATGACATCAACATATAAATGTGCAGGTGAACATGGTTGATGTGAATTGTCCACATCATACTCCTGATCTAGAATACATACCCATACTCTAAAGAAAAATTAAAATCAATGATGCTACCTATATCTGTCTTAGAATTCACAATATCACTAATAAGGACTTTTCCTAAGATCACTGCTAAAGACTCAGTCATGCCAATCTCCTCGCGACGTTAGATGCAGGAGGTGAGGGAGATATCTGAATGTCAACTGTCTCCTTTGTAGGTAAGCTAACACTGTCAATGCCTTCTCATTACCGGAGTCTATGTTATCTTCATTGAGAATGTTGCCTTCTGGCATGTCCCCCCTATCACTCTAGTAGCATCCCCAATGTCATCATCTCCCCCTGCTCTCCCCCCATCAAATATACTTTGACCTTCTTGTTTTCCGTCCTTTTATCTTGGATTCCTCTCACCCTGATAGGCACCGAAGTACGTATTTCCCTGTCTACTTATAGTTGGTTTTCAATTCAAGTTCCAAAACTTCATCCCTATTCTCCCCATGTACCAAAATCTTGTTCCACTAATAGCACTTCAATGCAATTCATTGTGAGTTGAAAGACCATGCAATTAATATTCTTTTAGGGCTATATGTTTCATTATACCGAACAGTCTTATGAAACCCAATTCGGATTCGTTTGATTCAACATGGCCCGTTCATGGTTTTGGCTCCTCTCTTCATCAATCCCAATGAAACTCAATGCAACCAACATTGGTAAGGAACTCGTCAAGATGACCAGATAAAATGGGATTCTTTAGTAAGCTTTGTCTAAGCTAAAGAAAGAAATTGAGACATCTGCCATATAATGCAATGTAATATCAAAAGTGCATCACAAAAATAAAAAAGATACCTAGAGAAACAGCATGGAACCAAAGAAGAGGGCCAGGAGGGCGTGCGTGGGAGGCAGAGCCAAAGCGTTCTCTCCACCTGAGAGCATGTTCGAGGCCTCGCAATCTCCTCCAATGGAGGTGCAACGCTACCAATGGAGAGGCTGCCCATGTAAACGCTCTGTACAAACAAATACCACTCCACCCCTTCATTGCCTTCGCCTCACTTGCTTCTTTCATTCCCTTCTTTTTCAAATTTCTGGTGCAATAGAGAGGAATTAGAACAGTGCCTTAAATTTGATGTATAACCAGTCATTCGATACCTACCTAGCGTTTCCTTCATTTTGAAAATTGAAAAAACGCATCAGCTTTGATCGCGTGGGGTAGAGAATCGCCTTCAATTTAGATTTTTCAGTACGTACCTATTTAATTAGAACTTTTTTTTTATTTTAAATCTTATATGGGTTATAATTCCTCCGCAGCTAAAACGAACGGTAGCAATCATATTTGTTCATCTAATTATTGTTAAATATATTTGTTTAGCAATCATAAATATATAAATTTTATCTAATGATGATAAAAATATGAATTGTCTTAATCTTTAATATTTTTACTTAAAAATTGGGAGATGTAGTTTGATTTATTTTATTTATTTAAGATTTATTTTAGTTAAAAATTAGCGAAGAATTATTTTATTTTTTAATTATTTAAGTTATTTTATTTTATTTTTATTTATTGGAAAGATTTTATTTTATTTTATAATTTTATTTTTTTAAATATATGTTAGTTGTGTTTTAGTTTTTATATAAACAATTATGGCATGATATTTTGTTGTTTACTATCAATCTAGAACACCTCTTTGTATAACTAAAATTAGTATGGCAAATACTACATTTATGATTATGTTTCTAATATGATGGGTAGGGTTTATGCAACTCTAATATGTTCCAACATATCCTTTGTTTTTTCTTCTTTGCCACCATTGTACAAGAATACAAGCTTGGATCTTCTTAGGAACAAATAATATCTAAAGCCTTTGTTGTTTATGGTGCAATTCAATCCACCTCTTATGTAATTTTAAATGTATTCATTCTACAATTGAAATCCATGCCTATTGTTTTGGTTCCTACTAAAAATGTGATCCACTCCATTGATACAATGGTTGATTAGGCTTTGGTGGGAATATTTCTTGGGTTTTTATCAAGTCCTATCATCCTAGAAAGATGGATCTCCTTAGTTTTGTGGTCTAAAATGTCCTCATATGCACCCTTATTATGTTTGCATGAATGAGTGGTTTCTAAGTCCAAAGAAGAGCATGGTGCCATCTTCCAAACTAATCCATGATTTATACGATCAAGTGCATTATTCTTGATTTTTCGGTTCACTAATTTCAATCCATATTAGATATGCCTAAGAAAGTGCCAACCTGGATAAGGCTTCCCTTTCTTTCTTGACACCTCTCAAATAAACCTTCATTAGAGCTTACTAAAAATCAAATAGGGAAATTTCTTGACTTGGCCCTCCCTAAGTCTCTCAATGTTACCTATGCTCGCATATGTGTTCAAGTGAACATAAAAAAAAGGATCACATGAGGCCATTGGCATTAAATTTTTTGATTGGATTCACACCCAAGTGTTGGACAATTAACACTTTTCAAATTCCTATCCATCTAAAATATGGTTGATTTTCTAGAGATTTTCCATTCAAGCAAGAAATTTCATCCTAAAAATGAGGAATTCCAAAAAATTCCAAAACAAGAAGAAGAATAGAAGGTCCCAAGGAAAAAAAAATCCTATAAACCTAATACGTCCTAATAAATCAAATGGATTTGATGCTCTTACTTTTTATCAATAAAAAGATATTCATTCTAAATTTGAACATAAAGAGGAAAGCCATGAACATGTTTATCATGATGATCAACTAGTCAATTAAAGTCTAATATAAGAACCTCTTAAAGAACCAAATGATGGTGTTTCCAATATGAGACAAATTAAACTTGTTGAAGACATTTGTATCCTTGAATGAATCCCTTATCCTATCCATACTAGATCAACCTCTAAATGAAGCAAGAAATTAGACTCAATTAATTCAAAGGTTTCTCCAAAGGTAAGAAATCCTCAAAAAAATGGTATTACTCTTATGGAATTGGCAAGCCCTAGGTGGTGCCCTCAAAAGAAGGGTTTCTTCAAAGGTAAGAGTCTAGTTAAAAACCAATAACCTTATTTAAAATGAATTCAAGTTCAACTAAGTTAGATTAGAAGGGTGTTGTTAATACCTAGAGATTTTTTTGTAACAAATATGAAATTGGAGTCATCAATGCTAGGGGAACCTTAAGGGCCTTCTAATTGCTTGGAACACAAATTTTCTCACTAAAATTGAGCTAGATATCAAAGCAAGCATTAGTTCTCACTAACCTTTAATATTGGAGGTCTCATGTTCACCTATTTGAATGTCTATGCCCCAAATTATATTGTGGCTAAAAAATAATGTTAGTTTTCAATTTTATATTTTATTGAGGAAAAAAACCTATGATTTGATTTTGGTAGGAGTTTTTAATCTTGTTATTTTTTCTTCTAAAAAAGGAGGTAGATGTAGAATAAGAGACCTTTGTATAGAGCACCTTGAGGATACTATGTCTCTAGCTAGACTCCAAGTTATCAAACTCACCAAGGGTAAATATACTTAGTCTAATAAAATAACAAGGGATCACTTCACTACTAAGAGGCTTAACAAGTTTTTAGTTTAGGAAGATATTTTCACCTCTTTCTCCTCAATTGTGATAAAATAAGCCAAACCATTATTTTTATCGCAAACCAATTCTTCTTGACAATGAAAGTTATAAAAACTATTGGTCATATCCCCTTTAAATACAACCTTGATTGGGTTTACTTGAATGGATTTATGGTTGAAGTTCAACACAAGTGGGATGGTGTCCCACTTTTAATGCTCAAGATAAATGGCAGGTTAAAAATTATAGATCAAAATTTACTTAAGGAATTGGATCAAACAACATCTCAATTCTAACATCTCTACAAATACATAGCCTTGGAGAAATTAAAGAGTTATTAAAGTTTGATTCTACTAATTAAACTTTCAAATTAAAGAGATAATATTTTCTCTCTCAATTAAATGAAAAAGCTAGATTGGAGGAGCAATTTTGGAGACTCGCATCCTACATAACTTGGCTTCATGAAAAGACTCCAATACCTAGTTTTTCACTCAAAGACTCTTTAGATATATCAAAGAAACATGATTAGGGAGATAATACTTCACAATAGTGACAAATTCTCATATTTAAATTATATCAAGGATTTTTCTTATGGTGGCTATGAAGCTTTCTATCAAAAATATAATGGATACCATCTTACTCAAATATTGCTTCTTTGAAACTTTTCAAAGGTCATAACTAGGGAAACCAAAATTTCTCTCTACTAAGAGGTCACAATGAGAGAATTTAAAGATGTTCTCTTCAGCTAAGTGAAGGAGAATGCCCCTCACTCTTATGACTTCTCAAACTCTTTCTACCAGTAATTATTTGACTTAACTATTGTTGATATCCTTCATGTAATTAAGGATGTTCATAAAATGGTAAGTTGTTTGGTTCTATTAAATCTACCTTTTTAGTTATAATTCCCAAAGGAAAAGAATATAGTTATCTTTAACATGTTTAGGATTATTTCCTTATGCAATTCGTTGTACAAGTTCATGATAAAAATCATAGTGAACATAATTAAAAAACATCCAGGTATTATTGTATCATATGAGTGAGGAGGTTTTATATTGGGTCAACAATTATGACTTCTCAAACTCTTTCTACCATCAATTCTTTGACTTAACTATTGTTGATATCCTTCATGTAATTAAGGATGTTCATAAAATGGTAAGTTGTTTGGTTCTATTAAATCTACCTTTTTAGTTATAATTCCCAAGGAAAAGAATATTTGTATCTTTAACATGTTAAGGCTTATTTCCTTATGCAATTCTTTGTTCAAGTTCATGATAAAAAACATAGTGAACATAATTAAAAAGCATCTAGGTATTATTGTATCATATGAGTGAGGAGGTTTTATATTGGGTCAACAATTATGTAGCAATTTAGTGATTGTTCAGGAATCTTTGCACACTAGTATCATGGAAGCAAAAAAAAACTCATTATAAATCTTGACATGTCTAATGCCTTTATTGATTTATAATTATTGGCTTGAGTCTTGCAAGCTTTCAAATTCTCTCTAATCTTCGTAAATTGGATATTTAGATGCATCATGGCTCCTTGGGTGGCTCATAATCTTAATGGATCTCTAATAATGTCCTTTACATCTTTTAGAGGCTTACATCAAGGGCACCTCTTATCCCCTTATTTATACATAGTTTTAGATAAGGCTTTGGGAAGAGCCATCTCTATTGATAGGAGAGATAAAAATATAATAGGAATCGAGATTGCTAATGGGATTAGGAATGTTACCACTTGATTATAATTTAGCAATGATACAATATTGATGAAGGGTCTATAACAAAAGTTCCTTTAGAATTCATCAAAGGAATATCTCCCAGATATAAAATCTGGTTCTGTATCTTTCCACGAGTTTTTTTTTTCTTAATCAATCTTGCCGGTATACATAATTTACAGTGATATGTAAGAGACATATATATAGCATCTCTCTCTTTAATGAAAGGTTCTGTTAATTTATATTCAGAACCAAAAAGGCTAAATTCTATTTCTTTATTTGGACTTTCAATTTTTGAAAAATTATTGAGTTCTTCTGCTAAGCCTTGATTGATAAAACGACAAAATCCTTCAAGTTGTATTTTACCAAATTGGGGAATTGTAAATATTCCTTTATTTTCATCTAATCGCATTGGATGTTTTCTATATATAAAGTATATGAATTTTTGAAGGATAAATGTTAGATTAGAATCTTTCCTCAATGCTTATGTATCTGTAATCAACACCAACAAGTATAAACTCTTTAATATGAATACCTCTTTAGTGAAAACTAGAAGCGTATATCAAATTATTTAGTTTTCACATGGAGGATTTGGCCTTTCAAATATCTATGGGTCTCTAAGAGTTTTAAATTGACGAGGTCTAATTGTTGGACAAATATGTTGGAAAATTTTGACAACTAAATCTTAAGTTTGAGCAATGGGTGGCGCAATCTTGGTGGCAAATTAGTTTCAATATAATTTGTGATGTTTAGCCTCCCTATTTACTAACTTATGATCTATCATGCCCATATCTCAATTATTTAAAAACTAGATAGAATAATTAAGAATTTTATGACCATAAATTAAGCGGTCTCGTGGAAAAAAATCATCCTATCAGTTGGAGTTAAGAGATAAAATATATCTCAAGGGGATCTTGGTATCTAATATATTGTCACCATGAATATGGTGCTTGGGACCAAGGTTATTCAAACTTTGTTAAACCTTCTAGTGACTCTTTCGAAATAAATTCTTGCCCATAAATATGTGATGGAAACCACATGGTATGATTTTGTTGAGTTTCATCTAAAAAATAGGAAGTTGTGAATTCTTGTCATTGATTGTCCAGTATACTAAGATTATCAAAGATAATCCCTTAGTACCCCCAAAAAATGGATATAACATCATATATTGGGAAGAGCCTATACTTTAAAAAAAAACTTTAATCTCTTCCATGCTTTAAGGGTCCTTTTCTATCCATGAAACAACTTGGAATTAATAAACTTATCCAACTCATTAACTTAAAATCAATAAACCTAAGTGGACTTTACTTTATGGAATTGATGAAGAGCAACAAATGAAGTGGTCTCTAATCCAAAATTAGTTTATAGATGTTAGTACCATTGATTAGCCCAATGAAGATGCTCAGCTTTGGCGAAAAATAAACTCCATAAGTGACAACACTATCAAAGATAGAGTTCATTACATCCATGAAGATAAACTTCTTGACTAAAATTAGAATAATATTTTAGGCCCCAATATTATCCCTATAATAGAAATGTTCCAATGATTATTTTGACATAATAAGATTATTACAAGTGAAAATATAATCAAAAAAGGCATCTTGGGGCCTCACATTTATTTTCAATGGTTTAAGATTGTGAAACTCGAGCTTAACTATTTTTTATGTGAAAAAGCTTAGCAATTGACATTGAATTGCAATTTAATAATAGAATAAATTAGAAACACCCACTCAACATTGAAATAAATTCCACTACATCTCTTAAAAGGCAAGCCTCTTTTCAAGCTCTTATGATCTTCAATTCCTTTTTATTGAATGTAATCTATATGAAGAAACATGAACTAGAGGATCTTTGAAAGTAAACCCACTAAAAAAGATGTCCTAATGCATAGGATTCAATACGACATTATTGAAAATCTCAAAGCTCATTTTAATTAGAAATAAATTTAGAACGCTCTACCCAAAATTGAACTACATTTCCTCCAATGATGAAATCTTTTAGAATTTGTCAATGCTTATAATGCTAGCAACCCTACTCAAAAAATATATTTCAATTATTCTACTTTATTTTTTTGGTGGACCTTCAAAGTCAAATATAGGTATTGTTATTATTGGAGGTGTTATATGGTTAGGAACATATAGTAATATATTCAATTTAGGGTAGGCCTCTAATATTGTTTTTGAACCAATGGGATGTAAATGTGGACTTCTTATAGCTACTAAAGAAAATCTAAAAACTCTATGTATGGGGACTCTAAACTCATAATTTAATGCTTTTCTAGTAATTGGGTAGTTAAATCTATCCAACTTCGATTTTTGTTAAATCAAATAATTTTTATTATTTAAATCTTATATTAAATTGATTAGTTACACATTCCTAGAAAGTCAAAACATCTTATTGATAAAAAATGTGAATGAATCCTTTTTTGTGCAACCATTCTTGTCACACATGTATAAATTTTTTTTAAAAATGCACATAACCCTCATGATGATTGTAGTGACCAATATATTGGAACTATTGGAGAAACCCAAGGATAGGAATGTCTCTCTGAAAGTTTCATTATTTTGATCTAGTGTTATCTTCCTTGATCTTTTAATTTGTTGCTTTTATGAGAACACAAAACAATATAGTAGGTGAGAAAAACCTTTGTTCACATTCACAAGGGAAGCTCCTTGAATTAATCTAATTTTAAAATCAAACAAAAATAGATTACTAATATGAATACTGCACAATCTAGTCTTCAAGGTTTTGCGTGATGATAAAGAAAATCAGCAAATTCGACCTATCTATTTTGATATTAGAGATTAGAGCACGAGAATTTGAATAACTTCTATTCTCACCAATTATTTTTCTTAATTTATGACAACTAAAATATAAACAGGAATACTATAAAAGGATTAAAATATACCCTTAGAGTTGTATCAACAATTAATTTGATCTTGAAGAAAACAAACACATAGAAAAAAAAACACTTAGAAGAAGAAATGATGAAGATAATTAATTATTACAAAGAATTCAAATTTGTTTCATAGATTCAAACATCAATGTCACACAAAGTTACAATAGATCTTATTATTAGTTGGATTCTTCCTTCAAGGATTACAACACTCAAGATTGGACTTGAATGGAAATCTTGGTAGCATAAGCAAGCTTGGACTTTGAACTTGAATGACAATCTCTATATCATAAGTTTGATATCAATTATCATTAAATTGCATGTGTAATTGACACATATTTATAGTCTTTCAACTACAATTTGAGGTTTCGAAAATAATTTCTTTGAAAGCAATTCTATCCTCATCCTTTGAAAATAATAAAAATAACTACTTTCTTTCCTTTTATTTTTCTCATCTCGAGTGTCCATCTGAGTCAAGGGTTTTAATCTTTTGATTTTGTTTTTAATTATCTTTAATAGATCCTCAAGCTTGGCTTGGGCATAACTTTGAATTAAGGGATTAGATTCATTATTTTTTCTTCTTTATTTTAATTTATTTTTCTTCTAATAGTGCATATACTAACTTGGCCACTACCTTTCATTTGTGTCTATATTTTTTTGGGGTAAGAAAGACATATTTTAGTGTCCAAAAGAATTCAAGCACCCATTTTTTAAATTTTTTTTATAAATTATGATTCTTAATGAGGATTTTCTTATGTGGACACCAAAAATGAACAAGGTATGGGCGCTTGGAGTGCTTTTTTGAAATATTTTGTAAAAAAAATAATCTTTTATTAAAATTACTCTATTTTTCCATTCTTGAATAGTATCCCATAAAACTTGACTTCTACAAGTTTTTTAGCTTATTTCACTACCTCTTGAAATTGTTTTTGTTCAATGAAGCTTAAATCTATATTGTTGATCTTTTGCTACCACCATTTGTTGCTTTCAACTAAAAATGTAGAAAAAGAAGCAATAAAATAGAAAGTTATGATTTTCATGCTCATCTCCTCAATTTGAGGCATAATGAAAAGCAAAAATCAAAAATCTTTTTTTATAAAAATAGAAAGTGTGATCTCTAGGCTTCATTGAAATTTACTATCTTGAATATTGAGCCCTTTACAGTGAAAAAATTATGCTTGGAAGATGATCCTCACTTATGATTTTATCTAAATGCATTAAAGAAGATTTGTCTTAGCTTCAATCCTTCTTGTATGTACTTAATATATGCCATCATAGTCTTTCTTTGGACTTTACTCTTTCTTTCTTCCACTAGTACTAGAGCTAGAGATTCCTTTAGGATTTGTAGCTTGATAATCTTAATAATGAGAAACCTACATACATCATTATTAGAATAGGATAAATAAAAACATAAGGACTTAACCACTTTTATAGGAAACAAACATAATTGACTAGAATGACTTGATATTTGGCTATAAATACGATTAAATGCAAAGTATTATAGGGGTAATAAATTTGGTACCAATAATGGCTCTTTATGGGGACCATGATAAATACTTGGGTCATAGGAGAACTTTCGAAATATTTGGTGAGTATAAATATTAGTGTCATTATCCATTTAGTGATAAATTCAAGTTGAAATTATATTATAATAGAAACAAAGCACCTAAATGGAAACATATAAGAAAAAACATTACAAGATGGGGGGAAAATATGATCATGAATCACAATACATAAAGGGGAAATATAATATGAAACACAAAATGGGAAAATTTGTTCAACCTTAAGGCTTGAAATTTCTTATAAACTACTTGTTGTAAGGCAAGGATAGTAAGATAATATATATTATCTCCATAGATACTTTGAATCTTGAAAGGACCAAGCCAAAATTAATCAAAATTGTTATTTTATTTAGTTGTTTTGAGTCATGTGATGACACTTAAGGGGTGTAAGACAATCAAAATTAAAAAATAGCGAAAAATTGTCACTTACTATTTTTAGTAAGTCGGCCTAAACAGGCTCGTATGGACCTAAAAAATCACCCCAAGCAGCAGAGCTAGAAAACATTTTCAGTCGTGAAAGAATCGTCTCAATACCCTGCACGATTTGGGAGATATTAAAGTTTATGTCCTGAGAAATTTTTCCAATGCAGCTTCAAATTCAAATAAAAAATCTTAGAGGCTCTGAAACAGCTCAAAAAGTTGACGAACCGACCTTTGATGGATTTAGCGTTGTAGGTCTCTTCGAGAGCTTTCCAACAATATGTTATAATAGCAAATCTGACAGCCAAATCAAAATTTATGGCCCTGCAAAGTTGGCCCACTAAAAAGTGAATTTCATTAAAATTTCTTCCTAGGTGAGAAATCATTCAGCGAGACTTTTGGCGCTAAAACAAAAGGGAGAGTTGAACTTTCTAAAACATTCTAGGGCAGTTATTGGATAAAATAAAAAGAGTTAAGTGGGGGTTGTAGAAGGTGGCTCCATTAGTGCAGATTGTGGCTCTGAATAATATAATTTGTTTTCAGAGTTGATTATGTTGTAATGAATCAAACCAATGAGGCTGTAGCATGTAAGTTTTGAATCTGTAATTTCATTTTCTGAAAATAATTGAAAGTGAGTTATTTTTTTGTCTCACATCTTCTATGTTGGTATTTATTGTTTTGGTTTGTGTGGGTTTTGGGTGGTGTGGCCCTCATTAATTCTTATAACTTCATGTTGTTTATCCCATGATAGAACCTGATCATTTACTATAAAATTTCTCTATCATCTAATCTTATCAAATATTTTCTTTATCATCAATTGATGTTTTATGATTCTATCCACTACTTATGCTCTCTCTTCTTCAAGTTTGTGAAGTTAAAGAATGTATTTCATAAATTAATTCTTAAATTTCCTATCTTTGATAGTTGATGCCAATTGTAGTCCTACATCCTAATAAGTGCAAGAAGTTGGGTCCACTTCTAGGGGAAGATTCAAGCTTGAAAAAAATCTTGATAGAAATGGATACCCATTTCATAAAAAACAAGTAATCATTTAGGCTTGAGCTTTTGAACTTAAATTTTTAAAATAGGTGTCCATTGTAAATCGGGTAGCCATTTTATTTTTTAGAACGAGTACACATTTCCTAAAATTTGAAATTTAAAACACATGCCTTTTCTATGATTTTAGGTTTGGAAACCCACCCCTTAGCCTTGAACCTATAAGTACGATGTCATGAAAACAAGAGAAAATTTGACTTTAGCAATATGGTTGATGAATTTTTTTTTCAATTTTGTTGATAAAATTAAAACCTATTATAGATGACAATGTCTAGTTTTCAAACATATAATTTTTTTTATAATTGGAATTATTTTCTATTTATTAATTAATTTCTGAGGAATCTGGTCCATAAATTTGAAATGTCGGTTTTTAGTATTTTTTAATAACTTTTAATATTTTAAGTTTATTTTTAAAAAATTATATGTCATCAATATAAACACAATTATTTATAGAATAATAATAATAATAATAATAAAATGATTAGTTTAGCTCAAATTATATTGGTTGTACATAAGGGCTTTTCAAAAACAATAATTGGGGCCAATAAAATTAATAAAAAATACGTATTTAGACAAAATTATTAAAAATATCCTCATCAAAATTAATTATAATACAAATGTTTACCCAAATGAAATTATAAAAATACCTTTATTTAGGTCAAATTATGTTGGTCATACACATGCATGTTATAGACCTAAAAAGGCAACTTTTAAAAAGTGGTTTTGTACATGCCTATTAAAATTTAATTTTTATCATATGAGTATTAGAATAAATTACATATTTGAAAACTAGACTCAAAATACTACATTTCATATTACTATACTTTCTTAAGATTCTACGTTTAAGTGCTTTAAATTTTTACTCCAATTGTGGCAAACTTTGACTTTTTAAGAAAAACATTTCCACTTTTGGCTAAAAAGTGGACCTGACTTCTTGCATTGACCCATCTCTATACTAACAGTTAGCATTGTCTCTATTCCATACATGATATAAAAATGTCATGTGCCAATTTCTCTCTTTGGTGTAATATCATTCCAAAGTACAAACAATTTCATCTACCAACTTTGTTGGTTATCTTCAACTAATTTATGAATGATAGTAACAATATTATTATTGGAAGATTTTTCTTGCCCATTCCTTATGGATAATAATTTGATGAATGTGCTTAAATTATACCACATTTATACAAAAATAAATAAAATTTATTTAGACAAAAAATTGAAATAATTCTAGAAACAAATTTTATTTGGTACTCCAAAATAGGATAAGATGTTCTCTTTAAAGAAGTTGTAAACTACATTAGAAATTACTCTTTTAGTGGTATGAATTTCACTCATTTGGTGAAATAATCCATGGTGGTAAACATGTATATTCATTTGAAATAATTTAAATTTTTAGGCAACACAAAATTGCGACCCCATTATTGGAATGGGGCACAATCACCACAGCGTTCAAAGGTACATGACAACCAATTTTAATCTCCCAACAAGTTTATAGAATGAATGGTACCTCAAGACCCATTTTAAGAATCTATAAACAAAGTAGGACAATAATAATGAGTTTGTATGATTTTGAATGCTATAATATATAATAAAAAGAATATCCATATGCCTAGTTATGAAAATTTTCAAACAACTTTGTTTGTTTGTTTTTTTGGTAAGGTAAGTTGTTACTTGGGGGGTAACACCCAAAAATCATTGAGACTCATGCATAATAACACTTAGGTTATTCACCATATCATTACATCATTACATCTATTTACATATCCAAGTGATTGCAGGTAGGGTGGTAGTGATATGATGTTTTACAATGGCCAAGTATCCTTGATACAATCTTTGCATTATCTTACTTGGTCTTCATTTCATCTCCATTGCCTGCCCGAACTCTTAGCTATGATTTTGATTTGACATTCGAAGTGTGTCTCAATCAGCTCAATGTGTATGTTGCTTCCCATGGCTCTTCAGAATTTAATGCATTTGTGTCTCATTATTCTCTCCATCTTGTCGGATAATGATTTGAAGGTACCTACATTTCACACACAATTAGCTTTTAATATCTGCAATATGAATGAGAAAAAGCAAGGGCTTGGTTTCTTTACAATGGAGACTCCTATTTTCCTTCAGAGTAGCAAAATCCAACTCGCTTTCATGGGAAAGATAATTGATCATTGCCTGAAAATTGTGTTAGTGGAAAATGATCATTTGACCCTTAAAGTTGTTTGTTTGATCTTGGGGAAGGAATTCTTTGTTAAGGATCAGGCAGATCAGAGCATTAAACATTAAAGATTATATACAAATTAAATAACCCAAAAATAAAAATGAAGAATAACTCAAAAGAGATCAACACAAAATTTTAATGTGGCTCACCCAATATGGGCTAGATCCATAGAAACTCAGCCACCCAATTATTTTATTATCCAATGCAAAATAGATTACAATCTCACGAATTCCATACAACATACATCTTAGCCAATTATAACAAGATTTTTGGAAGCTTCTAGAATTAGGGTTTTACTACTGGGCCCTTGACGTGTTAACAGGAAAAAAATAATTAGGGGTTACACCCTCAAACCCCCACTATCGGGGGCTACCGCCCTTGAACCCTTGTTGTCAGGGGCTACTGCCTCCAAACCCCTGCTCAGGGCCCAACCCGACCCCAAACCTTAGCAAGGATACATAAAGAGTGTATAGTATTTGCATGATCAGTCACCACATAACAACATTCTTAGTTTCAAGGGAGCCATATCGAGTGAATTTTGACATCCCTTCCTGGTTTATAACATCCCTCCAAAGAGATGGTTGTCGCCCTTACCAGAGATATTTTTGATGCAAGTTTGCTTGAGGGTTTGGATGAGGTACTCAAAGCCTCCCATTTGGGTGAGGTGATTCCTTGACCCAAGGATTTAGGCCGCCATCAGGACCCTAATGTCAAATTTATATTATTTCTACTGGACCTTTAAGAAAACAAATATTGGATGCATCACTTCAAGGTTAAAGTTGGCTATGATTTCTTGAAGCACTTATACCATTATGTTCCTGTTCAAGATTTTCAATGGATTGCCCATTTTGTTGAATTTGATGAAGATTGACCCTGCCTACAGTCATTCTGGAGGAGCCTTAATGGTGCAGTTACAAGTTTTGTCATAATTTACAGTATAGCAACAAGTAAAACTAGGTTATAGTTTAAAATTAGACAATAGAAAAGGAAAGGAAAATGTAAAATGCTAGTCTAGAACAACAAATTTGGCAAGCCCCTTTTGTTGATAGGGCACATAAAATTTTTACCCTAGGTTTCAGTCACAAGCTTATGAGTTTATGGTTAAATTTTTCAAATTTTAAGACAATCAATATGGGCTTAGTCGGCCTAGTTATGAAATGTGTAAATTTGGACTCTATAAATTATTTATAATAAAGACTATAAATATGCTATTACATATTTCTTCAGTTTGTATCAAATATTGGAATTTTGAATTCTAATTATCATTTTAAAAGTTTGTATACTATTCCTATTTTCACGCACTCTTAGTTTCAGGCCCAAATATGGGGTTTTAGATTGTAGTAATTTTGTTTTAAAACAAATTTTGTGGGATGAATAATGTATTTTGGTTTTTGACTTACTAAAGTAAAGTGTTACATTTCCAATATGTGATAGTCATTTTGTGAAAAATGCCTAGGGTTTGGAATGTTTACTTCAGATTGTTTATCAAATATTAATTTGAGTTTAAAAAGCGAAAAGAGGTTGTAGGGCTAAGGAAAATCACTTTTTTTTTTAATTTGTTCAATGGATTCTTGTTTCAGAAGAACAATACCTCCTCGAAGATTAGATAATTTGTACTAAGGTTGTTCCCTTAGCCTAAATGCCAAAATTTGAATCCCCTTCAACCCATTAGCAAAAAAAATATTATATCTTGTGAACGTCTAGATGAAGGGGTAGTTTTGAGCCTATTGCATCTATCAGTAACAAGTTGTGGAGGCAAAGTTTGAGTTTTTGGAGTGCAATTTGAAGTATCTTTGGAATTTATAGGCTAACTTAATAATTAATGAGTTTTTTCCTATTAGTAGCTATATTTAGTTCAAGAGTTGATGTGCTTGTTATGTATGGGTGTTGTTTATTGTTGCAATTTTAACCATTATTTTGTGGATCCTTTAGTATTGAATCTTTCAAGCCTTCCCAATTACTGGGATCTTCTTTTATAATGATTTATTTATCTTTTCTTACACCAATATTGGCCAATAGGTCTACAGCCCCATTGGCCTCTCTCTATATACATGTGTTACTGAGAAGTGCTCAAATTATTCCAAAAATTCCCATACTTTTTGGACCCACGCCTATAGTTTCTAGTTCGATGTATCTTTTTTCCTTATTGTGTGTATGCATAATAATGAATCACCTTATAATTCTACATGTTTAATGCCTTTCTCTTTGCACAACCACAGGCCTAAAGTCAATGCCTCCATTTCAATCTCATTATTGGTTGTGATGCCAATCTTTTTAGACAGAGTCCATTTACATATGCCTTCACTATCCCTAATGATATAATCAACACTTATTGGGTCTAGATTCCCCTTTGCTGAGCCATCAAAGTTAAGTTTGAATTTGTCTTGTACTAGGCATTTCCATACTACCCCTTTCATAATTCCTACGTTATCTTTTAATTTTCCTTTGGGCCTTTTCAACTTGCCCCATTTCTTTTGAATTTCCTCATCCCACTTTGTGAACTTGGTGTTTGATTTTATTATGATTTTTGCATTTAACAATTCACATAATCTTTCCTCAATTTTTTGTATTAGTCTCTCTACTTCCATACTTTTTTCTTGAAAGATTTGTATGTTCCTCTCCTTCCATATGTGCCAAATAATCATTGATGGGGCACTGATCCATATGTTTGACCATAAAGCTTCCCTTCTACCTTTGGGCTAGTTGCTAAACCATTCTCTTAAATCTTGTTGTCTTACACCCGACCACCCAAGAATTCCTTGGATCCAATCCCAACATTTCTTTGCATATGTATACTCTAGAAGAAGGTAATTAATCGACTCATTATCATTGTAGTACATGGTACATGTGTTTGTGCCTTGTATTCCTATAGTCATCAACTTATCTATTAATAATATGCTCTTATGCAATGCCATCCACAAGAAGGCTCCCGCTTTTGGTAGGAATGATGGGTGCCAGCATAACGTACTCGGCTAGGATACATATGTTCTAATTTCTTTTGAATTTGATATCCTAGTTTGACCAAGCACTCCCCTGATTTGGCTCCGCACCAAATGATCTCACCCTCTTTTTCAGTTATAAGTATTCTTCTAATTTAAAGTTCTTTTTCGAGGATTGTTTTTATGTCTACTAGAATAGGCATTGAATATACATTGATCCATTCTTGTTGATTTGCATATCTAGGGGGTTCATTGCATGTATATGTTGAAAATGGAGGAAAATTTGTAGCTTAAAACTTGTAAAACTATGTGACTGTAGATCTAATTAAGTATTTTTTGTCACAATTATTTGTGCATGATTAATACGTTTAGATCAATTCTTTGTAAATGATTATTCTCTTTAGATCAATTTTATTATTTATAGAACTAGATAAAAGATTGTAGAAGAATGTAGACAAAATATAGAAGTGACACAACATATAGGTGGAGAAACCCTTTCGGGAAAAAAATCCACCATAACCAATAGTGATTGCATTATTTAACCTTAGAATAAGATTATGATAACACTATATCAATCCTTGATTGATATGCTTCCTTTTTCTTCAACAATGCTTCTGCACAACCTACAATAAACCCTCTTGAAAATCTTATGCACTTGTTGTAATATATAGACAATAATGAGCATTGTAAACTCCTAAGAGTTGACAGTTACAAGAGAATAAAGCTCCTCTCAAAAACCTACGCCTAGAATGTGCAGGTAGAGTTCCACCATGTAACATGAAGTTAAAACCAAAGTCTCCTGAATTTAGGTGCCCCAAACTGAACACCTTATTAAACTCTGGTCACGAAGATATCTTGTAAACTCCACCTCAAAGTTGGCACCCAGGAATGGGTCCCACTTAACAAAGCCTTGTAAATATCTTCTCATGCAAAAGGTGTTAATTGAAAGATGCCAACTTGGGTGCCCAAGGTGGGCCCAAGTCAATCTTGGTTAACTGAAACATATCTCTCCATAAATTCATGCAAACTTTATGCGTGATTGATCATCCCCACTTAATTGAAAGTATCCACCTATTATTTGTCATGCAACTGAAGTCATTAGTCAAGTCAACTAGTATACAACTCAAAATAACTACATGCAATTGAAGATAACTGAACCATAACTGAACTGAACTGATATTGAACTAATAGTGCCACTCCACTCTTGTAATTATCAATCCCTATTTTGTAGGAACCTTGGCATGCATTACTGAAGTGTTATCAATCCCCAAAATAGTTAACTTAAACAAGGTGGGATCCACCTACCATGTGGGCACCCCATCTGCTTCTATTATTTAGGAACTCATATTGGACGCCCCCACATGTTCCTATTATTTAGGAATAATTACAAAGTTCAATTTACATGTTCATTTTATTTGAATTTAATCTCTTTCTAATCCTAGTGTTGGGGAACACTTTCTAAGGACTTAGGAGATACATGAAATATGTTTAGAATTGAAATTAAATGGCATCCTATTCCCAACAATATAGTCCCTTACCTTGTTCCCATACCATTCTTGTAGTGGGTTTATATAATCCTTTAGGTCACCCCCTTCTTCTAGGGCTTTGTGGCCATTCTAGGAATCCCTCCAAAAATTAGCTTGTCTTTCATTATTTACATTCCATGTTAAATGCTCTGTGATGATTTTTCTGCTATCCCACAAGAATCTCCAAATTGCAAATCCCACTTCTATATTTCCCATGGTTAATATTATCTTTGAGTCCTAGCAATCTAGATATTTATTTTGAAAGATTTTACACCAAATTCTCCTTGGTTCGTTGTATATTTTCCAAGTTAATTTCACTCCTACTCCTGCATTTTGTGTTTTCATCTTTCTCAAACCTGCTCCCCCCTCCTTCTTCGGTAGACATGCCTTGTCCCAATATAGTAAGGGAGCTTTTCTATCTTTCTTGGCCCCTTCCCACAAGAATTTTTTCATGAAAATTTCTAGACCTAATTCAACTTTATGTGTAATTTGGAAGCATGACATTATGTATATTGGAATGGCTGCCAAAACTGATTTTATCATTAGGATTCTCCCAACCAATGATAACCATTTGTTCTTCCAATTTGTTGCCTTGTTTCTACATTTGTCTAGTATATCTTGTAACATGTCGAATGCTCTACATAGTAACTTTCCTAGATTTTAACCTCAAGTAAATAGAATAAGCATCTAACCATTATAAGCAATACAAAATTTCTCTAAAAAATATAAAGATAGCATGCACATTTGAAATAATATCTTTTCCATTGCATTATATCAAATTTATACAACTTCCAAAACAACAATTACATAAAACATGATAACATGATATCATTTTACTTTTTCAATCTATCCATCATAATGGATGCAAAATACATAAACAAGGCTCCACAGAGCTTACTAGCATAAGAAGTACAAATAGTTCTAGAAAATCCTCCATTCTAATCTTGTTCGCCAATTGATAAGGAGAAGCATCACTCAAGCACTTTTCTTCCAACCTTGGACTAACTGCGGTCCCCCACACAAGTATCAAACTGATAGATGGCCCTACCCTTCGATGAAGAGATTGGTTTGGTAACCTCATAATAAATATTGACCTTTTATGAGCTTGGTGTTGTGTGCTACATATCTAGATCTATCACATAGTGGATACAACCTACTTATATGACATACCTCAGCCTAGTATGTAAACCTGGATCACAGTGATTGATAGTGTAAACATTGGCAACTTACACTATATTGGACAAAGTATTTCATTCCCTCATAACAAGTGGATGTCATATATTTCACCCACCTTCCTAGCTTGATTAATACTGACTATTCATATTCTATGCATAGGCTATCCCCTTCATTGGATTATCCTAACACCAGGAATAACCTATTACCTCTATGTTTAACTATCTCATCTACCAAGTAAAATATAGTACTCTAAGACTTAGCTAGTTTAAACAATTAGCTTTGAAATCTATATCCCCAATATAGTATTCATTCCCTCTATATCCACCTATTCCTTAATATGAAATATTTACAAACACTTCAAACAAGATAGATCTTAGCACAAGGTGCAACAAGCAATCTTTTCATTTCCCATAAGATTAAAATAATCTTTCCCTATAAACAGATGAAATAATTCTCTAATTCAAACAATCAATGACACACAATCATTTTAAACATTAAAGAATAAGAAAGAAGAAATCAACATGCCTATATATGCAATGCTCCAATTGATCAAACTAGATTCCTTTCTGAGTCTTCCCTTAAATCAGAGCGCAATTCCCCAAATAAACCTTATCACAACTCTCAAGTACTTCTCACAACTCTCAATATCACTCAACTCAAAAATGCAGATTATAACTAATCAAAAAACACAGCATGAATGTAGAAGATATGCATCCCTTTTGAGGTTGAGAACACCTCTATTTATACAGTGGAATCAACAACTAAAGGCTAGAAACAGGGCATTAGAATGAAACTTCTCAACTTAATAAATTTGACTCAATAATCAAAATAAAATGTGGCAACTAAATTTGTTGCGCAACAAACACATATGTAGCCAAAAAGAATGATTCAATGCTACAATAGACAACAAGAATGATGATCAAAAATGTGCAAGGAAATTGCCTCCTATAGGTCGACTTACTTGGCACAACTAAGTGCTTGAGTTTTTCTACATTTTACAAAATGCTTCTCATTATGGAAATTCATAATGATAAATAAACTTCTATTCAATTTATGCTTTTATCAGTCTGTGTCACATTTTCTCACTCACATAACATTATGTGGGTCGATGTTCACTATTTGACTTAGTCGACAGTCATTCTATGCATGATCATAATTATTGTTTTGACAAAGTCTTGGCTTCTTAATAGCACTGTAGATATTTCACATTAAACAATTTAAATGTTTAAAACAACACTTAATAATATATGCTTGTTGCTTTCACAACGTTAAATCCTTTGTTACCTTGCTATGCACATCACATAGCATAGACTATACTTTAAATGCTATGCAAGTTGTTTAAGTAACCCAACGCTATCATTATCAAATATTCATAATGACTATATATAATATATATATGTATATATATTTGTATGTATATATGTATATATGTATATATGTATATATATTTATATATATAAATATACATATCTCGATTCACAGGTTTATATAACACGTTATTCGATAATCGAATATACATTCACATATCAATGTAGGTGTGTGTATATATGTATATATATACATATGTATATTTATATATATAAGTATATATATACATATATATACATATGCATACTTATATATATAAGTATATATATACATATTAACGTACTAGTATGGACGTATCCTTTTCGTCAATACATACTCATAGGTTAGTATATATATATTTACATTATTATATACTATATATACATATGTATAACACCTTATATTTAAGCACATATACTCATAGTCATATCGATCGACATATATACATGGCATGGTGTATGTATATATATGTATGTATGTATATGTCTCTTTGTCCAAATGACAATCCCATACATATGGGTAATCCATAGATGAGCATGCGTAGATATGTCTATCTACGTATTCTTATGCATGTATTTAGTCATGTGTGTGAGTTTTCCATTGACACATGCATATACACATATATATACATATTATGCACATATATTTCATCGATAAAATATAAACACACAAAGAAGAACTCTCATAAATCATAGAGACACAACACTTAGACTCCCAAGCAAGAACATTTACTAATATAAATGCAAGCATGACTAGAGATAACTTATTATTCCCCAACTATTATCCCAACTTGACCTAACCAGAAGTGTGTGTGTAAGCTTAGTTTAGGTCTTTTATCAAAGGTTACCAGACCAAGTTATTCTCCCCAAGTGATAATTCCCCTCTCTTCAGGAGGACCGATTCAATTCCTACATCTAAATTACACTTTGCAATGGTAGTTAGCTAGAAACAATACATCCCTTGCATCATATATTTTCACAATCAAAATCATTTCATAACATCGAATTGAATCAACATTTATTCTTCACATTTCCAAAACACATAAAGGACAAGTACACTCATTTCAAGAATTTTCACCCAACTAGGTAAAAGTAAATAAATAGTAGCATAACGGGGTGTAACATATCTTCCCAGTTCTGCGACCAACTTTTTCCTGAGATTAATGAAGCACCCATATGTTTGGCAGGAATTGAATTGATTGTGAATCCTAATAGCTTTGCTATCTTTTTTGTAGCACCTTTTTTGTGTTAAAGAATAATATTGAATACTTCTCTTTGTTTATCAATTGCTTTGAGACTTTGGTGTAGTCTTCTAATGTAGCCTTGATTGATTCCGCTTCCTTTATATTTGCTTCACCAAAGAGTATTGTATTGTCCACAAATTGTGTATGTGTGATAGGGTTGCAACCTTAAGCCGGTCTAATTCCTTTTCATAGATTATTTTCCTATTTTACCTTGATTGATATCCCCATAGCTTCTCCCATGATTATGAACAAGAACAGGGAGATGGGGTCTCCTTGTCTCAGTCCATTAGTGGCAAGAAAGAATCCACAAATAGAGCCATTCACATCGATTGAGTATCTAAGAATCAAAATACATTGTCGTATTGTATTTATCCAATCTTCAAAGGATCCCTGCTAGGAAATCTCATATGACTCTATCATATTGTTACAACCCATCTTGTTTTTATTAATTTACTTTTACCTTTATGAGTAAATAGGATGGTAAATACAATCATAATTTTGATATGATTAATGTGATACTAAAATAGGTATTATGTGAAAGTGTTAAATTCTTTGAAAGAATAATTGTGTTACATTGATGATGAACATGTATTGTTATATGAATATGCTTAAGTTATGATGCATATGAATTTATTATGAACATCTAAATACCATTGCAAGTGTGTTGAGCTGGTTGTAGGGATAGGTTCATTCCTCCAAGTGGAGGGGAAGTATCACTCAAGAGAAGATCTTGGTTAGGTAACTAGTAATGTAACCTATATGATCTTAAACACACTCACAGTAGAAAGGTTGAGTCTAGACATAGTGTTAGGCAAATAATAATTCATCCTTAGTATGATGTGTTGCATTAGTAAGGGTTGAGATTACTATTGAAAGCATGCTTGGGTGATGTTTATCTGTTTGAGCTTATGAGATCTTCCTTATGTACTATGCTTGTTTGTATGGTTGAATGAGTATTTGGGATGTATGCATATATGCATATATGCATATATATACATATGTCAACATACATGTACGTTAGATATAATGGGATGTCCATAAACGTATGAAAACATATGTATAGATATGCATATAAGTGTATAGATATGTCATGATGAATATAGCCGCATGGTCATAATCATTTTAGATGAATGGATTATTTGGCTATTAATCACTATAGAATATGCATATGTCATTTATATACATACATACATACATATATATATATATATATATATATATATATATATACATACATACATACATATATATATATATATATATATATATGCACGTGTAAGCATTAATACTTATTAGAGAAGTGTATATATAATATATATATGTACATGTGTGTATAAACACACATGTGTTATTATTGTGAATATATCACTTAGTCGTAATTGTTTGATTATTGAATGAATTATTGCTTTATTGCTTTGACAATATATATATATGATTGGATATATGTATATATATACATATACATACTTAAGCATTAAAGCTTATATAGAGGAGTGTGTATATATATAATATAATTATTATTACTATGGGAATTTTTACTCATTTGTATTAATTTGTATATCAAATGTATATATACTTGATTGACTTGGGAGATATATATATATATATATATATATATATATATATATATATATATATATATATATATATATATATATATATATATATACATATACATATGAAAGATAATGTTAATGCTATTCATCAACATACATACATATATATATATATATATATATATGTATCTGTACATATATATATATATGTATCTGTACATATATAAATGTATATATTTATAACTATATGGGATGCTTTGAGAGAAACTTATACAATGCTTTTAGGCTGATTTATTAACATAAACATAGGCCAAATATTTAATACATATTGGCAATGTATAAAGGTCGAACACGTCATATAATGATATATGTGATAGGACAATTTATATATAAATGGAATATATGTTGAGGCCGACCTATTTGCAATATAGTGCATAAATTTTAAAGGTTAAAGGTGTTTGGGGAGTAAACTTAATCAATGTTGTTGGAAGACATCATGGTCTTTGAAAGCAACGAATTATTCAAACTTGAGAGGCATATATCATAATGAGTAAAGAATGAACTATATGCAATATATGGTGCAACAATTAAGTCAATTTGAAGAGTAAGACTTAGTTGCTTTGAGTTGGAATATCTTTGACTTAGTAAACTACAAATACTTGAGATGCCTTATATTGGAATAAATATTAACAAGTAAAGGAAAATGCATAAATGTAAGGTTAAGTTATAGCAAGTTGATGAATTAGTGAAAGATGGTTTATGAGACAAAGTGACTCATCATAGACTTAGTCAGTTGTATACAAGTGTTGCATTTTGAGAATAGACCAATTCAAAGAGGAAAGGTCATGCCAACTTATAGGGTGAATGGCTGCTTGCTTGGCACCATATTAAGAATTTTTGATTGCTATTAAAGTTCATTTTGAGATCAATTTGAATGTCACCTTTTGATCATGTGTTGTTTGAAATGGTCATATGTTGTTGCCAACTAATGAGGTCGATCTGTGGCATTTTATGTTCAGTGTACTCTTTGCTTATGCGCCACCTTTTAGCTGAGTTGAGTAAGTTGATTTGCATGGATGTTGTTGTCAAATTATATGCCTTTTTTGTAGGCTAGGGAGTCTCCTTGTTGTTGTATAAATAGAGAAGAAACATCTCTCTTTTGGGATGCATTCCATACACTTGTGCTCTGCATTTTATATGCATTCTATTCCACAATTCTAATTTGCCTTATTCTGCAAGTTTATTCTAAGTATTGTGAGAGAGCTTTGAGTATTTGGAGTGAAGTATATTGTCAACTTGAGGGAAGGCTTTAATATAGAGGCATTACTTTTGAAGTCAAAGTAAAGCTAGTGGCTAAAATTGGAAAGTTGTGCATCATTCAGTCAATTGGATAAGCGAGTTACAGGCATGGGGATAATTCTTCCTTTAATTGTCTTAGTTTATAAAAGATTGAGGCTTGAATTATTTATTTAGTCTTTTGAGATTACTTGCATTAGGGAAAAATAGTATTTGATTTGAAAGGAAAATAGAAGCTATTATGTTGTTTTGTAAAGTGCTTGTAATTACTCTATAATAGGAGGAATTGTTTGTCATAGGTATCAATGTACTAGATATGATTAAATAAGGATACCTTAAGGATTACTCATAGCTAAGTTATTTGATTATAATAGATAGCTAGTGGGTTACTCTTTGGATTGTTAGTCCAATGAAGGGAGGGAACTTTTATATATGCTTTAAGAGTAGAAATACCCTAGAGTATATAAGATTAATGATAGGTTAATTTTGGGTTTAAAGATTTCCCATGGGAGGGATTACTTATGCATAGATTATAGTGGCCTTAAGTCAAAACGAGCTTAAGTAGTGTAAGTGAATAATGACCATCACTCAAAGTATTGAGTGAGAACACTTTAGCCAAAGTAGTGTGATTGCCTTTGGCTCCATAGTCAGCTCACTGTGTCCATGTAGTGCATGCTAGTTGCAAATTGTAGGGTTACAAGTTCTTCTCATGTAGGGCACAACACTAAGCTCAGTGTGGTTGTTGTACAGGGTTACTCAACCAATCTCTTTGTCGAAGGGTAGGTCCATCTATCTTATGATAGATGTGTGGGGGACCGCATATGTCCGTGGTTGGCAGAAAAGCACTTAAGTGATGCTTCTCCTCCTTAATAGGAGACAAAATACCAAGGTTTTGAAAGGTGGATCTTGGACCATCTATATCTATTGTTGTGTAGCTCAGAGGAGATATGTTTGTAACATGTACCCATTCATATGGAAGGATGTGATCATGAATGATATACTTGAGTTCATTCAATACGACATCTATGTAATGGAAAGATTTATGAAATTATAAAGAAACACAATGGAAGTTTGGAAATAGTTTTATTTCAAATGTGCTTGTAATTTACACTATGGAAAGAAAAATTTAATTGGTATGCTATGAAATCATGGTTTATTCACTTGAGGTGGAATCTTTGGAATTTTATTGATTAGAACATCAAGGTTGTTGTAAGGAAAAGAAAACAGTGCGGAAACGCTTTCCTAACACTAAAACCACAGAGGAGACTTGCAAAAACCAATTTTAAAACATTAAAACACTTAAGATGAACACATGAAAGGTATCAAGAGTAACATTAATAAAATGATCTCAGAGATAACACCAAATTTACGTTGGAAAACTCTTTCGAGTAAATAACCCACCACACCAAGAGAAAGACACTTTGTATTACAGCATGAAAAAGATTACATACAAAGTTACAACCCTCACTCTCTGATAGTTAGCTCATAGCAGCACAAGATTTTTCATGCACTCACTATTAGAATGCATCTATCGACATACAACGAATACAAAATTCTACAAACTTCTCTTTGCACTAAGGTTCTTCAGATCTGTCTAATGATTTCTAGTCAAGACCGACTCTTACCCATCTCTCTACAACCACCAATTAGGGTGCATTAAATTCAGTTCTTTCCTGACACACCAAATCAACCTTGGATCGGATCCACCTGCAATCCTGCATCAAGCCACTCCTACAATAAATTCGTTGCAGAGAAAAATACCAACATCTAGCTCTGCCAACTGCCAAAAAAAAAACTGATCATAATAAATCGCTTTTCACCAATCCATCTTCCGATAATAAATGTTGTTTTGCAACAACGATGCAAAAACAACCGATGAGAGAACGCCATGTGTCACACTACTATTCATTCTACCACTTGACCGAGCATGATCTAGTCAACTATCATTGGTCTCTAAAAACCCTTTGCCATCGCTAACAGTTGCATCACATTCTGAGCCGGCAACAATCCACTATCGCCAAAACACCGACCGCTGGCCCTATCGGGTCCCATAGGCCATGTGTCCACCACTCAGAAGGTTCTGGGGCATCCAAGAGGGAATCACCAAGATTCCCATGAGCCCGCCCGGAGTGAGCTTCCAAAGCTGCCACGTGTTTACCATTTGCGCACTCCGCTTGGCTTTCGTGGAAGCCACTGGAGCTCCTTTGGGGAATCTCTGGCGACATCCGCTAGATTCCTTAGGGAACTCTCGAGGTGTAGATGAGTGTCTATGGCCGAACAAACCTTCACATAAATTAGCTTGGGACCCCACCAACTCTTTATTGCGCTTACTTCTTTGAAAAGTCGCCACAAGTCATGTGCACAGGCAATTCCGCTCGGCAAAAAGGTAAATAGTGGTACTTGCCTTTGGATGCCGCGAAAAGTAGCCAACACCATCGGATGAAGCCGATAACAGTCGTTGATGTAAGAAATCGGCACATCGGCAAGACAAAGCATTTCCTTTCATTGATAAATGGTTGCTTTGCCGATAAAGCCGAGGCCAACAAACAATCCGCCAACTCCATACCCGTCGGCCCATCACTGTGACAAACCTCGAAGTCTCGTCGATCAGACTAAGTCTCAGCGAGCAAGGGGTCAAGCCAACCAAATGAGAACACCGCTATAAAGTGATAAGGGCATAAATTCATCAAGCCTTTAATTAGAGGTCCAAGCCAGTAAATTGAGGCACATTTCCCAACAAGCTCCCACTTGACGAAGACTTACTAGCTTCCTCTAGACTTAGAATTTATTGACGATCATAGGCCCCAAGGCCCATTGAACTTGCACACCATATGAACTTGTCCGTGCTTACTGACTTTGTCAATGCATCAACAACATTCTTCAGAGTATCCACCTTCTCTAAAGAGACCTTTCCATCCTCCACCATATCTCTCACGAAGTGATACTGCACATTGATATGCTTCGTCCTGGGATGGAAAGTTGGATTTTTCGCCAGACAAATGGCACTCTGACTGTCACAAAAATAGTGATCTACCCTATATCAAAACCAATATCAAAACACAAGCGACTGAGCCAAACAACTTCTTTGCAGGCATGAGTCACTGTCATGTATTCTGCCTCCATCGTGGACAAAGCAACTACAACCAGTCGCTTGCTCATCCAACTGATTGCACCACCACTTAACATGAAAGTATATCCATTGGTGGATCTTTTGATGTCAATGTCCCCTACCCAATTAGAGTCCACATACCCACGAATGCTGAGAGTTTTTTATGATGCAACCAAATTGTCATGGTAACACATAACATATTCTGAGGTACCTCTCAGATATCTAAACACTCTCTTTACAACATCCCAATGCGTCCTTCCTAGATTTACCATAAATTGGTTGAGTACTCCCACCGCTTGGGTAATGTCTGGCCTTGTACATACCATCGTATACATTAAACTGCCGACAACACTCGCATAAGACACTTTGGTCATGTCCTCCATCTCAATAGATGATTTTGGATAGTCTTCAATAGATAGTTTTGTTCCATGCATAACTGGGACAACTAGTTGCTTGCAATCACTCATATCAAATCTCTCCAAAACAGTGTTGATGTACTTACTCTGGCTGACCCAAAGCTTTCTACCATTTATGTCCCTGGTTATCTCCATCCCTAGAATATACCTTGTTGCACCCATATCTTTCATTTTGAACTTTGTAGACAACTGAGATTTAAGATCAAAAATCATAGACTTACTATTTCCTATGAACAACATATCATCCACGTACAGGGTAATAATAAGCACACGATCATTTTCAGTTTTATAATACACACAATGATCAGATTTTGATCTCACAAATCCCATAGAAAACACAAAGGTGTCAAACTTTTGGTACCACATTCTAGGAGACTGCTTCAAACCATACAAAGATTTCTTTAATTTGCAGACCAGGCTTTCTTTACCTTTTTCAATGAAATGCTCAGGCTGGGACATGTAAATTTCTTCTTCTAGCTCTCCATGGAAAAATGTTGTTTTCACATCCATCTGCTCGATCTCTAAGTCATACACGACTGCAAGTGACAACATAAATATGATAGATGTCAGCTTAGCCACAAGGGAAAAGATTTCTCCATAATCAATTCCCTCTACCTGGGAATACCCTTTTGAAACCAACCTTGCTTTATACTTCTCAGCACTGCCCTCAAGACTAGTCTTCTTCTTAAATATCCATTTACAACCAACAAACTTTCTTCCATCAAGAAAAGGTACCAAATCCTAGGTTTCATTCCTTTCCAATGATTCCATTTCTTCATTCATGGCTTCTAACCAGGAATTTGCATTGGGCATATTAATTGCCTCTTTAACAGTCCTAGGCTCCTCAGTGCTAGTAATTAAAGCATAGGCACAGTTTGAATCCAAAATGTAGAAACCATACCTGTTAGGTTGTCATTTTTCACGTGTAGACCTTCTCACTGGCTGAGGTTGTGGTTCTTCATCTTGAGAACTCTAAGAGCTGTTAGAGCTCTCCTCAGTTTTAGGTACACCATGCAATTCTCCCTTTTCTAGGGTTTGGGGAATCTCAATTGCATCATCCTTCTTTTCTCTTTGATCTATCTCTAGCTGTGGATCAACTGTAGAAGGTTTCATCTCATGAAATATTACATTTTTGCTATACAAAACCTTCTCAGTATCAGGATTCCAAAGCTTATATCCCTTCACACCAACACCATAGCTGATGAAGATACATTTAACAACTTTATTCTCCAACTTAGATCTTTTCTCATTTGGCACATATGCATATGCTTCATAGCCAAAGACATGAACATGCCTTAGAGAGGGATTCTTACTAGACCACACTTCCAAAGGTGTCATATCAACAAGAGTAGAGCAAGGAGAGTGATTTACCAAGTAACATGTTGTAGCCACGACCTCAACCCAGAAATTCTGCTCCAGAACAACACTTCTCAACATACTCCTTTCCTTTTCCATCAACATCTTGTTCAACCTTTCAACAACTCCATTATGTTGTGGAGTATAAGGTGTAGTTTTATGCCTTTTAATCCCATGGTCTTTACAGTATCTATCAGAATCTGTAGAACAAAACTCACCACCATTATCCATTCTCAAACATTTTATTTTCCTACCAGTCTGATTCTTTACCATGTTTTTAAACTCTTTAAAATGATTGAACACTTTTGATTTACTTTTAAGGAAGTATATGAATGCCCTTCTCGAATAGTCATCAATAAAAGAAACATAATATCTAGACTTCGATAATGAAGGAACATTCACTGGACCAAACACATCAGAATGAACATAGTCTAGTACGCCAAAAGATTTATGAGAACTTGAGGAAAAAGAAACACATTGTTGCTTTCCATAAATGCAGTGTTCTCAGAAATCAAACTCAAGATTACAATCTACAAGCCATTCAACAAGATTTTTATTTTTCAAGGTTTTCAAACCTTTCTCACCTATGTGATCGAGTCTATGATGCCACAACATGGTCTTCTTTGCTGGGAGTTTCACCTCCATTGCATTTGCATCCAGAGAAGCATCTTCATCTTCCTCTACAGGAACAACCTTGCTTGACTTTACAAAGGCGTTGTTGCATTGAACAGGATGTGCATCCAACTTGTACAGAGTGCCAGTACCAACATCCTTAGCCAACACCATTGCACCTCTAGCCATATTACATCCTTTACTCGAGAAAGAAACTTCTACACCAACATCATTTAGCTTACTAACAAAAAGTAAATTTTGAGCCAAACCTGGTATATGTAGTACGCCTCCAATACCTTTGACTCTCCCATCAAGAAACTAAATTTTGAGTCTTCCACGAACAACAATCTCCAGTGTTGAATCACTTGCCAAGTACACCTTTCCACCATCATACTTCTCGTACTTGGTGAACCATTCTATGAGATGTCATGTGAAAGGATGCACCCAAGTCAACAAGCCGAACATCATCTGATACTTGAGTTGCCAAGGATGCAATGAAGGCATCTACATCACTCCGAGAAGAGTCATAGTCTGAAGAGTTAGTCTTCTTCTTCTTCTTCTCCTTACAATCTTTTCGGTTATGACTAGACTACCCACAATTCAAACATTTCACTTTGGAATTTTTACCAGGAGACTTCGATCTCCCTATAGATTTAGATTTGGACTTCTTGTTCTTCTTCTTGCCTTTCTCCTTCGATCTACCTTGGATAGCAAGGGCCTCTTTTTCCATCTCATAAGACTTCATCCGCATCTCTTCAGACAATAGTGAAGCAACCACGTCCTCCATCTTGAAATTAGCATTTGTACTTCCAATAGCCATCACCAGATGATCCCAAGTGTCAGGTAACAAACATAACAGGAGCATGCAACGATCCTCCTCCTCTATCTTTACACCCACAGACGCCAACTGAGCAACACTCGTATTAAACAAGTTCAGACGGTCTGCAATAGATGCACCTTCTTCCATCTTCAAGGAGTACAACTTCTTCCTCAGGAATAACTTATTTACCAAAGACTTTCCCCAATAAATATCGCCAAAATTCTTCTATAACGAAGTTGCAGACTTCTCCTCATGGACATTCAGGAGTACAAAATCGGCCAGACAAAGTCTTATCAGACCTCTTGCTTTTCTATCTACGAGATCCCATTCTTCTTGCTTCATACCTTGTGGCATAGTTCCAAACACTGCTACCCAGAGGTCTCTATCCACTAACAAGTCTTCCACTTTGAGTTTCCACAACTCAAAGTTGCCGCCATTGAATTTCTCAATATCAACTCTTCTTGATGTACTCACCATCTTAGACAGAAGTAGTTTCTAACTTTGCAAGACTCCTACTAGAACAGTATTAGCACAAAAACCAGCCCTACTAACAAGGATAACACAACTGGGCTGGCTCTGATACCACTTGTAAGGAAAAGCAAACAGTGCGAAAATGCTTTCCTAACGCTAAAACCACACAGGAGACTTGCAAAAACCAGTTTTAAAACATTAAAACACTTAAGATGAACACATGTAGGGTATCAAGAGTAACATAAATAAAATGATCTCAGAGATAACACAAAATTTACGTGGGAAAACTCTTTCGAGTAAAAAACCCACCACACCAAGAGAAAGACACTTTTTATTATAGCAAGAAAAAGATTACATACAAAGTTACAACCCTCACTCTCCGATAGTTAGCTCATAGCAGCACAAGAGTTTTCATGCACTCACTGTTATAATGCATCTATCGGCATACAACGAATACAAAACTCTACAAACTTCTCTTTGCACTAAGCTTCTTCATATTTGTCTATCGATTTCTAGTCAAGACCGACTCTTACCCATCTCTCTATAACCACCAATTAGGGTGCATTAAATTCAGTTCTTTCCTGAAATGCCAAATCGACCTTGGATCAGATCCACTTATAATCCTGCATCGAGCCACTCCCACAATAAATTTGTTGTAGAGAAAAATACCGTCGGGCTCTGCCAATTGCCAAAAAAAATTGATCATAATAAATTGCTTTTCACCAATCTAGCTTCCGATAATAAATGTTGTTTTGCAATCACAATGCAGAAACAACCGATGAGAGAATGCCACGTGTCACACTGCTATTCGTTCCATCGCTTGATCGAGCACGATCTGGTCAACTTTCATTGGGCTCTGAAAACCCTTCACCATCGCTAACAATTGCATCACATTCTGAGCCGACAATAATCTGCTATTGCTAAAACATTGACCTCCAACCCTATCGGGTACCACAGGCCATGTGCCCACCACTCAGGAGGTTCTGGGGCATCCAGGAGGGAATAGCCAAGATTCCCATGAGCTTGCCTGGAGCGAGCTTCCAAAGCTGCCACATGTCTACCGCTCGCACGCTCCGCTTGGCTTTCATGGAAGCCGCTGGAGCTCCTTCGGGGAATCTCTAGCGGCATCTACTAGATTCCTTAGGGAACTTCTGAGGCACAGACGAGTGTCTACGACTAGACAACCCTTTGCATAAAGCAGCTTGGGGCTCCACTAACTTTTTACTATGCTTACTTCTTTGACAAGCCACCACGTGTCATGCGCATAGGCAATTCCGCTCAGCAAAAAGGTAAACAGTGGTACTTGCCTTTGGATGCCACGAAAAGAAGCCAACACCATTGGATGAAGTTGATAGCAACCGTTGATGTAAGACGTCGACACATCGACAAGACAAAGCATTTCCTTTCACTGATAAACGGTTGCTATGCCAATAAAGTCGAGGCCAACAAACAATCTGCCAACTCCATGCCTATTGGCCCATCGCTGTGACGAACCTCAGAGTCTCGCTGATCAGACTAAGTCTCGACAAGCAAGGGGTCAAGCCGACCAAATGAGAACACCGCGGTAAAGCGACAAGGGCATAAATTCGTCAAGCCTTTAATCAGAGGTCCAAGCTAGTAAATTGAGGCACATTTCCCAACAGTTGTTACACATATGCCTTACTAATGTCAAGCTTGATCATCATGCCTTGCATTTTGTCAATTGTCATTGTGTGGACCACTTCATTTATAATGATAATACTATGAATTATTTCCATTCTTGGGAAAAAAATCACTCTGCTCCTCTGAAATGATGGATTTTAACACCTTTTTTAATTCGTTTGCCAATACTTTGGTGAAAATTTGATATACTATGTTACACAAAGAAATTGGTCGATATTCATTTAAGGAACAACAACCTTTTTTCTTTAGGATGAGGGAAATCGCTGTGTTATTGATATCTTCCACAAAAAAAATCTTCTTCCTAAACCCCTCTACATTTTTCCAAACTTCATGCCCTATGAAAGACCAACATTTCTGATAGAATCTTGCAGGGTACCCATTTGGTCCAAGTGCCTTTCCTGGATGAAGCTAAAATATCACACTCTGTACTTCTTCTAATATTGTTGGTTCTTTTAGCATATTATTGTCTGCTTCTGTAATAATTTGTGGAATACTATCAAGTATTGTTTCGTTCCTGTAGTCCTTGGCACTTCTATCTGACCCCAAGATTTTTCAAAGAAAGCTACAACAACCTCTTCTATTTCTACCTTTTTCCTAAGGATACCTTCATTCTCGTTTTTTATTTCCTCAATTATATTAAAAGCTTTCTTTGCTTTGGAGGTGACATGAAAATATTTTGTATTAGTGTCTCCATATTTCAACCATGTTTCCCTTGCCTTGTATTCTAGAAGATCTCTTCTATTTTTAGTAGTTCTTCATGATGTTGTTTGAGCTATTTCTCCTTTAGGTAATCATCCTAATACATTCCATGTTTAAAAACTTTGTTATTTAGCTCTTCTAATTCTTTTTCAATTTTTCTTTTTCTTGGAATATGTTCTTAAAAATTATCTTGTTCCAATGGTTTAGTTTTCCTTTGATGTACTATAGCTTCTTCATGAATACATAACTTGGGGTGCCTTTGAAATCATATTCCTTCCACCATGTCTCTATTAGAGACACTACGATCTCTTCCCTTCGCCACATATTTTCAAATTTGAAGTATGTATTTATTGGTTGTTGGTCCCTTTTTAGGTCAATTTGGATTGGAAAGGGGTTAGATATTGAGATAGGTAAGATTTTGGCTTCTACACTTGCCACATTATCCAACCATTTTGCTACAATTAGGAACCTGTCCAATCTTTCTACAATGTTTGTGAACCTAATTCTGTGGTTTTTCCATGTATAGATGCCATTAGATGTCTGACATCTCACAGCTTTGGCTTCATCCATAAAGTCTCTAAAATCTTGCATGTCCCTATTTATTCTTTTGAGCCCACCAATTTTCTTAGATAGGTCCAAGATGACACTGAAATCTCCACCCATTATGTAGTATTGATCACCCATCAATTTGATGCTATTCAATATTTTTTTCCATGTCTCCCTCTTATCTTCAATCCTTATAGGCCCATACACATTAAATAGAGAAAATTATAGTTTCGAGACAAATTCAATTACTTTGCACTCCATCTAGTTCTCATGTGATTGTTTTCAGCTAGTTGTAAGATTGAATTTCCTCCATAAGATTGCAAGACCCCTCACAGTTCCATTGGCCTCTTGAAAAAGACTTAACCAGTTCTTGCAATATCTCAAGAAGTTCTTAGCTTCCACTTGATTAAGCTTGGTTTCTTAGATCATTATTATATATGCCTCTATCTTCTCTAACTAATGCTTGACCAAGTGTCTCTTTCCAAGAATGTTTAAGCCCCTAACATTCCATGAGGAGATCTTCATTGTTGTCCAATGGAGGCACTAGCTCCCTTGGATATCAGAAAACTTGAAATGCATTTTAGCCCTTTTTCCATTGCTTCTTCTTCCCTTTTTTGTTTGTTGGTTTTCCTTCCCCTACCTTTCTTTTCTTTCCCCATTGATTTTGTTGTTGTTTGACTGATACACCTAGGGTCAATAATCCCCAGCTCATCTGGTTCCAATGGATCTTCTTCTTCTAACTCTTCAAAGTTTGATTCCTCTTCTTGATAATCCCGATCATATTTAGTGGCACCTGGTTCTTCCTCTGGGGTACTACCTTTTTCTTTTAGATTTTAATCTATTTTTGTTTGAATGATATTTAATTTCTAAGGAGCTTTAACGATTTCCTCCTTTTCCTTCATTCTCATTCATTTTTTGTGCTGCATTTTTGGAATCATCTTGTGGTGCCTACTTTTGAGTCCTCTCCCTTATTTTTGGCTTCCATACCAGCTTATTCATTTTCTTCTTCTCTAGTGCCTTCACTTTTAGGTTTTTAGTGCAATCCTTTTCGCTGTGTTTCCTGCTACGACATTTAAGGTAGAAGTTCTTGCCTTCTTCTATCTCCACTATTTGCACCCATATTTTGCCTTCAACTCATAGTAAAATCTCTTTTGGGATTGGTCTTATGGCAGCTATCTATAGTCTTGCATATAGATAAGAATCTTCCTCAATTATTTTTGCATCTATATCCATCAACGTGCCTAGCGAGTGCCCAATATTTTCTAAACAACCTTTTGACCAATATTCCAAGGGAAAGTCATGCAGACGAAGCCATACTAGGTGCTCATACGGATTCAACTTGAAGGGATTAAAATTATGATTCCACTTCTCCATGTACAAAGGATGACCATCTATTTCCCACAACCCTTCATTTAGAACTCTATCTCTATCTTCTTTTGAAGTGAAAACAACAATGAAAAAACCTTTAGGAAAAAAATTATTATTTCTTGGGTCTGCCATGCTTCTTTGACCCATGCCCTAATTTTATTCCTATCAAATTTAGGGCCAATGCATCTGCAAATAAATACCAGATTCTCCAAAATCTCTATATATTCCTCAACTTCTTCTGAAAGATCAATGCTTTGAATTTTGTCATCCTTCAAGCAATCACTGTTCTACGTCGATTGGATTGTTTTGTGTGCTTCTTCTATTGAGCTATTCTTTGATGACACTGCATATTCCTCCCACCTTTTTTTGGTCTTTGTGGATTAGTTGAAAGTTGCAGAAGAATTTGTTGTATGCGTACAAGTGTTATGTATTTCTGTCTAGTATCTTCCTTGAAATTCACAATATTAGTCTGCCAATTTTAAATCCACACTTTTGCAAGTAACACGATTCACTAATATTCACACTTTTCATAAGAAGAGCCTTGTATTGTTTTGTTTTATCATTGAAATTCTTTTGTAAAAACTTTGTTTGTTATTCTCTATGTACGCATCTAAACAAATTACCACCTATAGTTCATTTATACAAAACATCTTTTTAGGTGATATATCTATGTGCTCGCAACTAAAAAATGTTTTCTCTATTTGTTATCTAAATGAACAAGATAATTATCATATATAAGGAAATGGACATATCCAATTGAGTCAATGAACAAAACATCAGTCATTTTGATTCTTCTTCTGATACCATCATATTTTATTTTTCAAATCACCATCCTCAAAGATCATCTTCCATAAACCTTTTCCTCTTATTAGATTGGTCAGTTGAATGTCCAGTTCATATTCTTGAATTTGGTAATTCAATTGCCTATTTTAGTGGTCAACTCTCATTGAGTTAGAATGGTTGTAGTTGTGGGATATAGTGCCATCAAGTTTGAGTGAGAATAAAATATGTCAAAATAAAAAAATCTTGATAACATGTACCATTGCATATGCATCCTTCTCCAAAAAAAATTAACCACAATTCATCTTCTTTTAATCCAAATATTATGAAATAAATGGGTGATTCTACCCCCTAATGATTCTTTTGGGTCAAAATAACTAATGTAGTGAATTCAAAAGCATAAGTATATCATAAATTATTTTAAAAACTATGGATGAACCAATGCTAGTTCCCTGCTAATTGCTTCTTTCATATCAATGAATTCCTTCTTTCCTTCTTTAGTCCATTTGAATGTAGTTACTTTCTTCATTATGCTTGTAACATACCATAGAAATTCTATAAAGTTAAGTGCAAATATCATCAAGAAGCTCACCTTTTAAAATAAATAATGAACTCTAGCCTTACTAATGGGCATGGACAAGTTTTGAATTGTCTCCACTCTACTTGGATCAATCTTTGTCCCTTCTTGTGATATAATGTGGCCTAATAATTTCCCCTTTGTTACAACAAATATATAATTTTTAGGATTAAGGGAAATCTCATGAAACCTACAATGGTCAAACATCATGATCAAATGATCAATATGATTGATTATTTTCTTGGAAAAAAATTTAAGATTTCCTAAATAGACCACAATCACCTTATCCCTTAGATCACCAAACGATAAATACATCGCCCTCTAAAAATTTACTTCTACATTCACTAAACCAAAAGGCATCCCTCATAAGTGAACGTTACCCATGGAGTTATAAAGGTGGACTTGGAATATCTATAGAATATGATCTATAATAGATAAAGTATAATTATCATTTAGTAAAGGTTGGTCAAGATTTCAAAAATCCACATATATCCTTATTTCACTATTCTTCTTTGTAAATAGCATCATGTCAGAAATCAATGTAGAATGGTATTGCAAAATGATCCTTGCATCCAACATTTTTTGAATCTTTCTATAATTTGTTATTGTTAAGTGTGGGTTGTAAGTGTTGGCCCACAGTTGTCGTTGCACCAAAAGATCGACTTGCTAATGTCCAATACAACTGCCAGAGTTAATGGATCCTCGAGAGGTGGTTAATCCATGTTACAAATTTTGAGGGGAGTGTTGACCATCTGACAACAAACTCCCCCTCAATGTTACCCGAGGGGATTCGAACCCGACACCTTTGGATTTGATACCACTTGTTGGCCCACACTTGCACGAAAAGATTGACCTGCTAATGCCTGATACAACTGCCAGAGTTAATGGATCCATAGGAGGTAGTTAGTCCATGTCACGAATCTTGAGGGGAGCAATGATCATCTGCCAATAGTAAGGTCTATGCTTTTGCTCGAATGGATTTTCTTTTGGGTTTAATAGAATGAAATGAGACAATTCCTTTGGTTGAAAAGCTCTAATATATGTATAAGACCAATCAAACACATATTTGTACCTCTTGAACAAATATTTATATATTTTAACATTTTCCAAAATTCATGAACTTATGCTCATCCTTATCACATATTAATTTTATTCATAATCTATAGATAATTGACTTTGTGATTGTATTTTCTTTTAAACATACATGTCATCTATCAAACATATTTTGTAAAGATACTAAACCCTTCAAAATCTTGTTCCATTTTAGTTGAATTATTTTAGAATTTGATTCATCCTTAGCATCATTATCCACTTCCATCAATATTTTCATATACACATAAGAATTTCCTTCAAAGTATAGCAAGTTGAGTATCAAATTTTCTAAGAAAATATATGACTTATTGATTATTAGTGAATAATTTCTAATTATCTGCATTCTTGAATACTATTAACTAATAAATTAATTTCATTATAAATATCTTACTCAAAATAAGAATGAAGAATGAATAAAGAAGCAGAGATAGCCAAAGAATTTTCTCCACTATTAAAATATCTTCAGATATACTTAATGAAGAAATCATTGAAAAATTCTATCCCATCCTCAAACAAGTTTCTATAATGACACAACATTTATTCACTTGAAATTATTATTTGAATTGCTTTATGATTATCTTAACGTCCCCTTCTACTCTCAAAATTTTGATTTTTATCTCTTTTTCATTTTACAATTTTTTAGAATTAATGCCTTGAATTATATAATGTTTCTAGTTCATTCAAATTGTTGTCGATACAAGAAAGGGTGCAAATTTCCTCCTAGAGATATCAGTAATATTCTAACTCTTTATCCATATGATGAATGACTGAACCATCAAACTATGTATTCTATTTTTATTTTTTATTTATTTTTATCACATCCCCCCTTGATGTGAGGATTATTTAACATGGAGCTCTATTTCAGACATCACCATTTGGGTTCCTTGCCTTGTATCATCGTACAATATATTAGCTTTTAGATCTTCAATTTTTTGAATCATTTCTTGGGATTGAGTGTTGGATCAAGGCCTACCTTCTTTTCTCTAACTAAAATCATGGTAGAGGACCAATCTAATTGAATATCACCATCCAAGTCCTAATTTTTTTATTCAAGAATAACTCATAGATTCTTTTCTTAGGATATGTTATTTGAACAACCTTGAGCTAGCCTACCAAAGGTATTAAATTTTCTATTTATGAATAATATTTGTTGATTGTTTTGGTACACATCAAACCTAATGCATTCATGACTATTAGGGGCATCATATTGTCTAAAGACCCTAAGTAAAGAATATATTTTTTGTATTTTATCCTCCTATATACAATGACACATAGAATGATGACACATAGAATGGTTTGGGTTTGTCTTAAAATTTAGGTACTTTTCTTTGAGATAGAGGTGGAACTTCAACTAAAAATTGAGCAGTGGGAGTGGGTTTCGATCCTTTAACACAATCGACTAACTTCTTCAACTATTTTGGATTATTTTGGATGAATTAAAATCATGAAATTTATAAAAAAAAATGGTTATGTACTCCAAAATATTAAAATTTGGAGTGCCCTTAGGTAGTACATGAGTTATATTAGGCACTTGGGAGGTAGATGGTCATACATTTGAATTTGTCTTCTCTTTTCCTTTGTCTTGTTCCAATATTTTGCTCTTGATGTTTTTTTTTGAGCATGAGTAAAAATTTCTAATAATTGGCATTAGGAATTGATCCATCATTCTTCAAGAGTATGACCATTCTATATGAAAACTATTATATCTTCATCATCAAGTTCAATATGATTGAGAAACCTTGATTGTTCATCTTAGACAATACCATCTACTACACCATTCTTTATGTTTCTATATATCCATAAGCATCATGATCATTATTCTTATGAAGGGAATAATAATTATTCAATTTATTGCTTGGAGGTAGTGCTTCTATGACAAGCCTTTTTAGATCAATAGATAGATTTATCTTGTAGGTTCCACGTGATGGTTTAAAATTTTGTGAAGTAAATCTTGGTAAGTCTAAGATTATTGTGGATATTATCACTTCATGATAGTCACATCATTCACATTTTGGACTGTAGGGAAATGAAATCCTTTTTAATTTTAGTATCAGTCAAATAAAATCTTTTTATAATGAAATCCTTTTTATAATAAAGTATCAGTCAAATTTTGGACTGGAGGGAAATGAAATCCTTTTTAATTTTTCTAGTGGTAACCATGTCATCTTTAAGCTTTAATAATACAATTTGAGCCTCTTCTAGTACATACACCTCACAAGATTTTAGAGAAAAGGTTATCCTTTAAGGTAAGGCATTGATAAAATAGCTTAAGAGGATTTGTGGTAAGGGATTCAATATTATATTAATTATTCCAATGTGGTGTTTGAAGCAAGTAATAAATTCACATGTAGTTTCATTGAATTCTTCTTTGCATTTGATAATTGTAGAAACAACATGTGACCATCTTTAGCTAGTTTTTAAAATCGAGTTAAAAAAATCATATCATCCTAACTAGTAATGTAACCTATTGGAAGATGAGAAAACCATTTATCTACTCCCCCAATTAAAATTTCAATTAAAAGGTGCATAACTACATCCTCATGAGATACTCATAGTATACTACAAGCTACGATGAAGCTTGAAATGTATTTGTCTAGATATTAAGTACCATCACCATGGAATTTGGGAAAACCTTCTCGGATCCATGTGAAAATTCATGTTTATACACAGAGAGGTAGACATCAAATGTTATTTCACCATGGTAAAGGGTAGTTTGGAACTTAAATTGAATTATTATCACTATCTATGAGTTTATAGTTGAGGGGTTCTTTATCTAATGGAAAGGTTAATTCGACAAGTTTGGGGATAGATTGAAGAGATCCTTCACTCAATGATGCTTATTAAGAATCTAGGAGGACAGATTTGAAAGGGATATGATCTTGTAGTAGTCTAGGATCACTTGGGTGGCATTTACATAACCAATGATGGAGGATATCAAAAATCTAATTTTATGGTATTTTCTATATTTTATAAAATTACATTTTCTGAGGCCTTCAAAGCGGAATTTGGCCTGAGGATTGTAGTCAATCCCTTGGAATGAATTTACAAAGGTATTTTTTCCAAGGGACTAAAACTAGATCTCTTCAAGGCCTTTCCAATGATTCCTAGAAGTTTGATTTTTTCCCAATAGGCTAAGTTTTGACCTTGTCAAGTTGGGGTACCAAAATAAACAAGTTTTTTGAAATTTTCAGTTTAGTTAATTATTTGGTCCCCAAATGTCCATTTCAACTTCCAAGAATGTGGTGAAATTTGATATCGATGCAAATATATAATTCTTATTAAATTAAGTGAATATAAATGACCTTTAGGCATACATCTCTTAACAAGTTTGCCATATCATCCAATTTTATTTTCCCACAATAAGGCAAGTTTTCTTACTAGGTATTATTGCCTGAATTCCTTACCGCATTCAAATCAATATATATTTCTTCTTCCTCTTGTGAACTTTTAAGGTCAATATTAATTAATTACACACCATAATATATATATATATATAATTTGTTAAATTTGAAGGTATGAGATTGTAATTATGATTGAAAAATATATGCTCTCTAGGTACAACCACTTGTAATAGTTAAAATATATGAATGTAATGCATGCATAATTGTTATAGTCTGAAATGAAATGATTTTCAAGTGTTTGGTTACTAAAACAACCTAAAACAATAATATTTTATTAATACACTTTGAAATTAATGACTTTTTGAGTTTTAAGTTGTTGTAGCAAACTAAAAATAGGTAGTTTTATGACATTAGTTCATTGTAAAAGTGATTTTTATAGATAGCACTATTGGTACAAGTTGATATAGAAGTATTTTGTAGGTAAAATCACTGATTAAATCTAAAACATATAATTTGGAGGCTATATAATTAATTTTATAGTTAAAATAAAATAATGTATAGTTGTAGTCACTACTAGGTGTTTGGAAAATGCTAGTAAACTCTAGAGACAAGTGAAAATTAATATTTTTAAAGCCCTAGAGTGACCATTTTAATTTCTTTACTTTAGATGATTTCAAATATTGTTGGTTATGATGGTCAACAAAGGTTCTTATGCCTAAAATAGTTGCTAGAAATCATGAAAGGTGGTGCTTGAGTAAGTTTGATACCCTAACACCTAATTTTGGTATGTTGGATGGTATTGTAAATTATTAGTTCCTTTATTAATGAATAGATTTAAGATAAGAATTAATATCAAATTGTTTTATTTTTATGAGATGTGGCACTCAAATCTATTTTTTTTTTTTTATTGATTATTATGCTTGATGATGTTTGTTGAAGAGTTGGAAAGGCAATTGGTAGAATTTGCTTTCCTTCTTCTCCATTGATAAAAATTTAGAGCTAGGATATATTAGTTCCACACTAAAGGAGGAAAGATGGGTCTTTCTATTTTAATATTAGTCTTTTTCTTCTTCTTCATATAAGATAGTAGTAATAGCTCTCCAATCTGTGTGCCCCTTCTTTGACCAAACATAAAATACCTTAAGTTGTCTATAATATCTTATTGATCCTATTGAATCCAATATAAGTTAGGCTACAAAACTAGATCTTGAAGGGTTTTAAGAGGACAAGAACATGAGATTAAGAAGCTTCAACAACACATGGCCCATAGTAGGTGCAAAAAACTTGGTATTTTAATTTTTCACTGTTATGAAAACATAAAACAACACAATGGGTGAGGAAAATATAGGTTCAAATTCACAGGAGAATCTCCCTAATTTAATCTACTTCTTAATTCTAAAACAAAAACTAAGTCTACTAATATGGACACTAAACAATCTAGTTTTTGGAATTTCTAGTAAGGATAAAATAATAAGTAGACTTGACCTATCTATATTGATCTCAAAGGTTAGAGCATGAGATTTTGAAAAACTCTATTCTTACCAATTATTTTTCTCAATTTATGAAAACTAAAACATAAACAAGACAACTATCCAAGTATTAAAATATTATATTCTCAAAGTTGTATCAATAATAAATTTGATCTTAAAGATATAACACATAGAAACAACAAAACCTAGAAGAAGAAAATATGGATACACTTAGTTATCACAAAGCATTAAAAAATATTTCATAGATTCAAATACAAATATCACACAAAGTATCTTCTTATTAATCAGATTCTTCCTTGATAAATTACAATACTTGGGATTATACTTGAATGGAAATCTCTACAACATTAGCAAGCTTCAACTTCACATTCTTTATAGAAATAAAATTTTAAATTTAATTAACCAATGACAATATTAGGGCATATAAGTCTAGAATCAACTCTCTTTATATTTCATTTGTAAATAAGATGTATTTATATCCATTGAGTAATAGCTCCTTGAACAAAAATAAATAAAAATTAATTTATTTGAAAGCAATTCTATCCTTAACCTTTGAAGATAATATAAAATATTGTTTTCTTTCTTATATGCTTCTCATTTTGATTGTCCATCTAAATCAAGGGCTACAATATTTTGGTTTTAAATTTATTTTTCTTTAATTAATCCTGAATATTGACTTGGGTATCACTTTGAATGAAGGGCTTGATTTATTTCTTTTTCTCCTTTATTTCACTTTATTTTCCTTTGAATCTTCACTTGAGTTCGTATGCTAACTAGGGTGCTACTTTTCCTTTGTTTTGGCAAGAAAAATATTATTTTTATGCCCCATATGAAACTAGGTGCTCACTTCTTATTTATTTATGATTCTCATCGAGGAAAAAGAAAACAAGGCACGGGAGTATTTGAAAGATTTTGTAGGCATTTTCAATCTTTCATTAAAACTATTCTATTTTTTCATTCTCAAATGTTGCACCATAAAACCTTTAACTAGTTTTCATCATTTTATGACTTCCTAAAACTGATTTCACTCAATGAAACTTGAATCTGGATTATTGATCTTCATTGAAAATAAGGAAAAGAAAAAATTCTAAAACTAGAAAGTTATAATTTTCATGCTTATCTCCTCAATTTGGGACATAGTGGAAAAGTAAAAAGAAAAAAACATTAAAAAAAAAATGAAAATGTGATCTCTAGACTTCACTAAAATTACCTATCTTGATTATTGGATCCTTTGAAGTGACAAATTTATGATTGGAATATGATCCTAATAAATGATTATGTCTTAATGTGTTATAGAATTTATCTTAGACATGATCCTTCATGTTTATGCCCAGTATCTACCACCATAATCTTTCTTTGAACTTCACCCTTTGTTTCATCTACTATTGTTAGAGTTGGACCCTCCTTCAAAACCATAGTTTGATAATTTTCATGATGAGAAACATACATATATTGCTAGTAAACCAAGATAGACTGACACATACAAACTTAACCACTTTGATAGGAAATATAACATAGTTGATTAGAATGACCTAACATTTGTCTATAATAGGTTTAAACACAAGGTCTTTTATGGGTAAAAAAATTTAGGTACTAATATGTTGGAAAAGTGAAACCCCAAGGCTTAACTTATGATTTTATACCTTTCCAAACATGGACCATTGGGGTTCAAATTGGCCAAGGTTATAAGATTAACTTACAACTTGTAAGGTGAGTCAATCAACCCTTGGGATCTGAACTCAAATGTTTAAGAATGGATTTTTGTATGAAATGAAATGAAGAAACTATCTAACAATTAAAATGCACTACTTTGATGTGAAAACAAAAAATCTAGAAATTGAAAAACAAATTTGATTATTAGAAACAGACTGAGCAAACTCTTGTGCACCTGTAGTTTGAATTATGGCTTGAGTTGACTGGAAAAAGTTGCACAGGGTGCCTATGTTTGAGTAACTAAATTCATGATTTGTCTTCACAATCCTTAGGTGTTTGATCAGAGGCTTCTTCCTTTTGGATCTCACTATTGGATCTTCGTCACATGTTGAGATAATTGATTTTCTATATCTTGTCAAGTTGTAGGGTTCAAATGCAACAATGAATAAATGGTCTTCAAACTTCCTCCAATCTTCTTCAAATTTAAAACCTACACATTCAAAGAGAAAGGAAGGGTTGTGTCATATAGGGGCTTGCCTTGATCAAGCCCTGTGTTGGTTTTTCCATCCACAATGGAAAAATTGATGAAAGAGAGCTTATCCTTTTGAGGGATAGATGCTAAATGATAAATGAATGATGAATCAACAATGGACTATAACTCACCACTCAAATCTAATTTCCTTTAAGGACTGAAGTCATTCACATCTCCTCAAGGCTTGATTGCAACTTGGCTTGACTTGCTTTGAATACCTACAAGTTTTAGTCCTCAGAAACAAAGTGTATGCATAAACATGAACAAACTCACATAAAACTTGACATGATGCTTTGACAATAAAATGTTGTGCAATATCTCTACTCTTGAATGATCTTGACTTGATAAGAATTGCTTGATAATGCTCTTGAATTCTAATTCTTGCTAGATATCTTTGTTCCCCTTTCAAATGGTGAAATGACTAGGCATTTATATGTAATTGATCTAATTCCCACAAATTGAATCTCGATAGCTGACATCTAAAATTTGAAATTCAAATAATAAATTTCCAACTCTCACATATTAAAAATTGGATCCAAAATAGGGGACAAAGTCACCTAGGGCACCATTGTCCTAGCCCTATTTTGTAGGGTGTAAAGTGTCGGGAGAAAAATATTAAATGTTTACCTTGGTGTTGTACATGTGATTTTTTGATAAATGTTCAAATGGGTCACATAATGCATAATTTAGGAAATTAGGTCCATATACATAGGAGGGAGAAAAATCTAATGTGAGATTATCATAGGTGACAATTTATGACATTTCATTTAGCCCCCACTTTAGTGAGAGTGTGAACTTATGCTTAGACTCACACTAAAGTAGAAAATATGTCAAGAGGGGTTTGATTATCCAAATGTTAAAGAGTTAGGATGAAAATGAATCTAGGGGGAGTGTACAAACCCCCAGGACTCAAGATACCATGACAAACCAACATACAAAAAAGGGAACACACATGCATGTAATGAAACATGACAATACAAAACATACATGACAAAAACACAATAAAATGCAAATGCAAAAGGAGGGTATGCCAATCATGGACTAGCAAGCTCCACAAAAATCTTACTAGGATCCATACCCAAGGCGTTCATGACTCACAAGCTAACAAAGTATGATATTTGCTGGGTGAATAGGTTAGAATTGTGAAACAAGCACAAAACCACAAGCCACAGGATCAAACAACAAACACATACACCTGCAAACAATATGTGCTATATTCATCAACAAGGAAAAGCTACAAAAGAGAATTTCAAGAAGATATGAAAGCTCTAGATAATATCCAAGAGATATTTACAATGAGGGTTGAATGCTTATAAGAGCAAAGCCCTAAATGAGAAAGGGATCAGATCATGACAAGTGTTAACATCACATGAGATGAGACATAATGATCTAATATTAACTCAACAAATAAAACATAAAAGCACTCCTACGTTTAGCTTACGTGAAAAGAATAAATTAGACTAACAATCAATTAAAGATTAATTAATTATTAGCTAATGTATGATAAATCTAACAAAATCATGAACCAAAGGCACCACAGTTTAGTGAAGACTGATATTCACTAGGTGAGCATTTCAAAAATAGTAGCAAAATGAGAAATACACAAGAGCTAGTGAGGATTAGTTTTCACTAGGTGTGTACCCATGTCAACCATACCAAGAGTTATATAGTCCCAATAACTCTGATAAGGTGATACACAAATGATCAAAATGGTTAAGCCAACACATCACTAAGTCCAGCATGTGTGAACAAAGTGAAACAAATAATGAAATGTATGCCCCCACTTAAAGTAATTGCTAAACACCATGTTGTGAGCAATTGATTTAAGGTAGAAAATGATAAATGCAATGTGATATTTTCATGAGCGCTTATTTGGAAATCCCTATACTGATGATATGTTTCCAGATAAAGTTGGTTCATAACAAGGGGTTTCCCCCAATGCAATATCACAAACAACATAAAGATGATCACATAAGGGATCCATTGATCTGGGTTAGTATACATCTTTTCTACAATATAACTAAGCTCAAAATCACATCATCCCCTCAAATAATTATGGAACTATGAACACAATGGAATAATGACACATAGAGACAAAAAATAAACCTTCGGGTCAATATGGAAGAGACCTAAATGTATCAACACCTTGTATTTTCCCCAAAAGGAAAACACTAGATAAAAATAATGTTTACGACATAAAGAGGAATGGAGATACAAATAAATGAATGTCATAACAAATTTGTTTCCTTTGTATCCTTGTGCCAATGGAGCAACAAGGGTCATCCATATAAAACTCACAAAATTGAAGACATATCATGTGCAAGCAAACACAAATAACACATAAAGAAAAAAAAAAGAAGTACCACACATGCGATCCAATCTATAACAAATTATCTGCATCCTAATCTTGTTCATCATATATGGAAGGTGGGCAACTAGCCAAAGGGGCTACAAAAAAATTTGTACTAGGAGAATCACCAAGTTCAACATGTGGTGAATCACTTTCATTAGGAGGATCATCACGATTGTCCCCATCTAAATCCATAGACTTTGGGAACAACAAAGATAGTTCATTATGCACTTGCTCATCAATCTTAGTATTTTCATCTTCATCATCCAAATTTATCACATTTGGTGGTTTAGTGACAATATTAGTTATATGTTCTTGTTTCATTATTTGTTTTGTTTGGGACATGTAAGGTTTAATGTCATGTTTTAGTGAAGGTTGTAATTCATCATGGTTTGTTTAGATAGGTGTTTGATCATCAGGTAATGTTTTATTCTTTTCACCTAATTAATGAACAATAGCACGACATCTACGCCTATGCTCCTTAGAATTTCTATTTCTTCTTGTGTAGTTTTCAATTTGTGAAGGGGTAAGAGTGGGTTTCTCTATAATTAGTCTCTTTTCTTCCCTTAGAGGAGGAACTGAAGGGACCACTGGGGGTTGGGAAATTGTTGTCTCCTTAGGTCTATAAATTTGTTTCTCTTTTGGTGGCACAAAGGTAATCATGCGATTGTGTCTTTGTCTTTTGTATGATATTGGTGGAGGAACTGTTGCATAAATGGTTGGTGTATTTGGGAGGATATTTTCCTCGGTCATGGGTTCATCCACAACCTATGGGGTGGAAGGTTTAATGTCATGTTTTAGTGAATGCTGTAATTCATCATGGTTTGTTTAGATAGGTGTTTGATCATCAGGTAGTGTTTTATTCTTTTCACCTAATTGATGAACAATAGCACGACATCTACACCTACGCTCCTTAGAATTTCTATTTCTTCTTGTGTGGTTTTCAATTTGTGAAGGGGTAAGAGTGAGTTTCTCTATAATTAGTCACTTTTCTTCCCTTAGAGAAGGAACTGAAGGGACCACTGGGGGTTGGGAAATTGTTGTCTCCTTAGGTCTATAAATTTGTTTCTCTTTTGGTGGCACAAACGTAATCATGCGATTGTCTCTTAGTCTTTTGTATGATATTGGTGGAGGAACTGCTGCATAAATGGTTGGTGTATTTGGGAGGATATTTGCCTCGATCATGGGTTCATCCACAACCTATGGGGTGGAAGGAACAACCATAGCCCTATCATTCTTAGGTGGGATATTGCTAAGGGATAATTATGTTATGGGATTTGCTTTAAATTCTTGATATGACCTAAAAAAGAAATATTCTCAAGGCTTAATGGGTTCTATAGGTTGAGGCCAAAATTAGTCCAGTGAAAAGTTTCTATTGGAAGCCAAAGGTTTAAACCCACTATGATGAACTGTTTATATTTGATTCTCAAAATGGGAACTTTATGCACTTGTGGATTATCGACATGATGAAATTCATGGAGCATGACCATGGATAACCTAGCTTCACATGAAATTGGTCTGAAATTGGGATGATGGTGAATGATACATCTAGTTGGTTAGGTCCAACTTTAAGTGGAAGAGTTATTGAACCTATCATAGGGAAACCAAAACCATCATGAGTTTTTAACCATGCTTTCAATTATTCATAAGAATCTTGATATATTTCATGCACAAACAAGAATTCCTCAGTGATTACATTCTCTAGACACATGAGATCAATGTGTATCCCAAGTGTAGGTTTATCATTAATACATCTGACAATATATATGGGACCATCTAGTGCATGTATAAATGCATCAATATGTGTGAAAGCAATGTTAGGTAACAAAGTGGTTCAACCCTAACGAGGTTGGAAATCTATTGCATTAACCATATTATCTAGACCATCCTCATCATCATTCTTATCATCACAAGCTTGCAAAAAGTTAGATGTATGATTTGGCATAGGATTTGTAAAAAATTGCAAATTTTGATTGGGTGGAGCTACAATTTTTATTTATTTATCATTAACATAGACCAATTAGATGTGAGTAGAATTGATGAGATCTTGCACTTGATGTTTAAGATGCATACATCATTCGGTATCGTGTCTAGGTGTATAATGATATTGACCAAAAATGAGTTAAATTTTGAAGGTAAAGGTTGAGTTGTGTCCATGGGTCTAATAAGAGGTAATTGGATTAGGTTCTTACTTAATAATTATAACATAATAAAATGAAGGGAGTCGAGAAATTGGGTGAATTGTCTATCTCTTGGTGTAATTGATAAGGAGTTGAACTTATGGCTGCAACTTATGGTTCAATGTTATTAGTTGTTTGAGGTGTGTTTATCTTGATAAAGATATTATTTTGCTTCTTGAATGATTGATTATTATTTAAGGCATGGATTTTGATTGATCAATAGGATTCGATGAAGATGTTCCTTCATATTGACTAACCGATATATGAAAATCCTGAAGAGCCATACACAAGTGTGTAAAGGATGGATATTTCATCAACAATATCTTATCCCTAATTCTAGGTTACAAATTTCCTATGAACACCCTTTGAACGTCAGTGTTAGGAAGACTATAGGAGATTTATGAGTAAATAATTGATATCATCCTATAAAGTTTGTTACCTTTTCCTTAAGTCCTTTTTTGCAATACACTAAATAAGTTAATGTTATTTGAGGACCAATATCTACTTTAAAATGTTGGAGAAACACATCAACAAGTTCATTGAATAAATTTATGGAGTTATTCGACTATAAGCAAAACCATTCCAACACCATTCCTTTCAATGATTTAGGAAAGAGTTTAGCTAGGAGCTTATCTTCAAAAAATAAGTCACTACACAATGCCATAAAAGCCAATACATGACTATTAGAATCTCCTTTACCATTATACTTCTCAAATTGGGGTATTTCTGTGTTTTGAGGCATGGGTGTTTTCAAGATTTCAATTGATAATGGGCTCCTCTTATGATATTGTGATGGTTTTCCATTTTGAATTTGATTCAATGTGGAAATTTGTTATTGAAGTTATGTTACATTTTACAAAAGCTGGTTTATGATGGAATCATTACTCGACATGTTTTGAGTGTTTGGTGAATATCGTGGGATTGTGTAAATGTTTGGTGGAATACTATGTTGCATGTTTATGAGAAGTGAGGAATATTGAGGTGTTACATGTGATGCCACAGAACTATAAGGATTCCCACTAGGAAGCCCTAATCTTGGAGTTATGCCATTAGTGTGTTGTATCATTCAATGTAGGAATAGAAGGTACAATTATGGGGAGGGAATTTTTTTTCCTCCTTGGTTTTGAGCATTCGCTAAGGCTTGGGTGGAACTAGCTATCGTAGGGATGTTAGCATATACTATGTGAGCTAGAATATGTAAAAAATCCATTCCTTGAGCATCATTGATCTACTTCCTAAGGTTATCTACTATAGGCATCATTTTTCCTACTAAGGATTCAATGCTTAATTAGTCTTGAAATCCCTCTAAATCTTTGTCCAATTGTTTTAATTTCTCAATCAGGCACATGGGAAACAATAGTCTCAATGTCCATAAAGGTCCTTGATTGTGAAGTTGTCATGGTTATTTTGGGATTAGGGATGGAGTCTAAAATGGGTTGGATATTGACAATACCTTATGTGAAAGAGTTGGAGCACTCAAGATTCACAATGGATGTAACAACAACATGGGATGCCATAAGTTTGCAACTATGTCTCACTAGATTATTGGAAATAGAACACCAGGTTTTAAAGCTCATATGAGATTCAAAACACTAAGGTGTTCCCACTATGAACACCAAATTACAAAACAATCACAATGAAATACACGATGAAAAATTAGAAAGCAAAAGCACAAAAAAAATATAGAGACAAAGGTTTGATAAAAATTTGAGCCAAAACTAACTAGACAAGGGTGCCCAGAGTGCCTTTTTAAAAAAAATATTTTTATAAATTTCAAAGTTTGAATGTGTTTAATATTGTTTAAGATTTATGTTTTGTGATTGTGCAGGTGTGACAGTGAATATTTTTTTCAGAATTTTTCCAATTTATGATTATGCAATGCAAAACAAAAATGTGCAAACAATTTAAAAATGTTAAAACAATAAAATATAATTTATAGATCTAAAATATAGTAATTGGCTGATCCTAATGTGCGAAATCTAAAAAATGATGCTCTTTATACCTTTTTGAAACAAAAAAAATGCAGTTTTCACTTTTTTGACTATATGCAAAATGCCTAAATGAATGTTGAACATTTTTCAAATCTAAAATGACCTAATGCAGATTTTTAAATGCAATTAAGATGTAGATTTGACTTATGATGATTGAAATCAACCTATTGCAACCTATAATGCAATATGATATTGAAATTTCTAATTTTTTAATGCTTTTTTTTTTTGATCAGTAATAAAGTTTAATTTATTAATAGTTGAAAAAAGATTACATAGAAAAGTACATAACGACCTCAACAAAAAACCTTCCAAACCCCTACAATTCCAAAAGAAAACACTCAAAAACCCAACCCGCAATTCCAGCTTAATCCACCTCATACGAACAAAGAATGTCCAAATATTGTTTGCTAACAAGCATAAAAACAAGAACCACAAAGAACCAATTAATAGATAAAAATCTTGGAGCTATCTTAGCTCTTCCTTTGGTTTGAGAATGAAGAACCATTACAAATACTTTCTTTTTCACCTTCTTTGAATTCTTCCTCATTACCATTTGCCACCCATCCTCCACCCTTGTTGCCTTTTGCTGCCAGTCCAAAGAAAGTTCCTGGGGGCTCCTCTAGGCACCAACCTCATAGCTACTAGATTGCTGATGATTCTTAACATCCTTATGTTCTCCAACCTCTAACTCCTGTGACCTCATAACACCAATCTTTTCTCGACATTCTGGTGTTGCAGCCCCAAATTTGATGCTTCCACAAAGATCAACATTTTTACTAGTCTCAGCCACAAACCCCTCCTGAACTGGGGTCACCTTGTCCTATTGCAACTCTTTTATGCTATTCTCTAGCACAAGGGTCTTCCCGTCCTACTTCAGTTCCTCTCTTGCCTGACATTCCTTCTCCACTCTTACTCAAATCTCCTCCTCAAAGAGTTTAGGTTGGGGGTTCACTTGATTTTCCTCCCATCTCTCCACAATATAGTGTTGGGTAGAGGCGTCTTTCCACCAAGAAGCATATTTGTTAGATTTGTGTTTGACACATTCAGCTGCCAAATGACCCGTCTGATGATAGATTCAACACCTAAACGAAACCCCTTCATAGTCCAAGGGCTACACCCAACAACCCTTTCAAATAATTCAATTGAATCTCCTCCAGAGGCACCTTGGACACATTCATTTCAACCAAAATTCAGGCAAAGGTCGAATGAAGAAGATTTGAAGAGTCCTCATCCACCATTAAGAAATTACCTAAAGATTTTCCAATAGCCTTCAAGCAAGAATCAAACCAAAACTGCAGGGGGAGGTTGGGAAGCCTCACTGAAATAGGAATACTCTCAAAAACTTTTGAGGCTAGATTGAAGCCTGAATGCCATGGCTTTAACATCAAAGTGTGTTTATCATCCCAATCCCAATGATAATCATAAAGAATCTTCTTTCTATCATGTCCTTTTTCAAAAACAACAATAAAAAAACCCTTGGCTATTGGATAAATTTAAACATACCCATCCAATAGAGGTTTCTAGTAGTTAGAGATCCACTGGTGAAGGTCATTCAGTCTTGGCCAGAACCCCTTGAATCTCCCAATCAGACCTAACCCAGAGATTTTTTTTTCATTATAGATTACTTCTTGCTCTAGCTCCCCAGCTAATTCCATAGTGATTGATTTCAAAGAGGAGAGGGAAACCTGTTCCCCTCCACTGGCCCCCATAGATATTTTGTTTTGGCTCAAAACAACCCTACCATTCTCTGATTTTTTCCCCTTTGCCCTAGGCTATGGTGGCTCCTTACCAGCTCCATCTTTTCCCACAGTAAAAAATTTCTATTGATCCTGTGACTGACCGTCGTTCCCTGATGAGGGTTCTCCACCACATCGATCAGACTTCCAATGGTGATCCCTCTCAACACAATCATCACCATCCTTTAAACTCCTGCAAATTTTGTTTGTAACAAAGATTCTGAGCTTCCCCTGAGGAGCCTTGGCCAGAAGGCTCAGCTCTGGCGAAGCCCTAACAACTACCGTTGAGGGCAGACAACTGTTGGAGTTCGTCATGCTCTCTTCTAGTTGTTGGATTGAATAATTATTTAATTATTTTTTGATGCTTTTTTGATGCAATAATGAATGCCTAAATGAATAATGTAAAACATTGCAATGCTAATCTTAGTTCTTAAGATGACATGCTTTAGATTTTAGAAGGTCTATAATGTTAATGATTCATTTTCACCAAAATGATATGTTGGAAAAGTGAAACCCTAGGGTTTAATTGAGGATTGTACACATTTCTAAATAAGGATCATTAGGGTTCAAATTGGCCAAGGGCATAAGATTATCTTACAACCTATAAGGTGAGTCAATCAACCCTTGGGATTTGAACTTGGATGTTTAAGAATGGATTTTTATATGATAACAATGAAAATGCACTACTCTGATGTGGAAACAACAAATCTAGAAACTAACAGGCAAATTTGATTATCAAAAATAGGCTAAGTAGACTTTTGTGCACCTATAGTTTGAATTATGGCTTGAGTTAACTAGATGAAGTTTCCCAGGGCACATATGTCCAAGTAGTTAAATTCAAAATATGTATTCATATTCCTCAGGTGCTTGATTAGAGGCTTCTTCCTTCTGGATCTCATTATCAAATCTTTGTCAGAAGTTGAGATAATTGAGTTTTCATATGTTGTCAAGTTGTAGGGTTTGAATGGAACAATGAATAAATGGTCTTCAATATTTTTCCAATATTCTTTAGATCTGTAACTTGCACATTTAAAGAGAGAGGAAGGGTTGTGCCATATAGGGGTTTACCTTGGTCAAACCCCATGTTGGTGTTTCCACCTCCATAATGGAAAAAATGATGAAAGAGAGCTTATCATTTTGAGGGATAGAGGCTAAATGATAAATGAATGATGAATCAACAATGGAATATAAATCACCATTAAAATCTATTTTTCTTGAAGGACTGAAGTCATGCACATCTCCTAAAGGCTTGATTGCAACTTGCCTTGACTTGCTTTGAAGACCTACAAGTGTTAGTCCTCACAAATAAAATATATGCATAAACATGAACAAACACACATAAAACTTGGCATGATGCTTTGACAATGAAATGTTGTAATGCCTCTACTCTTGAATGCTCTTGAATTGATAATAATTGCTTGATAATGCTTTTTATTTCCAATTCTTGCTAGATATGTTCATTCCCCTTTTAAATGGTGAAATGAATAGGCATTTATGTGTAATTGATCTAATTCCTGCAAATTAAATCCTAATAGCTGACATCTAAAATTTAAAATTCAAATAATAAATTACCAACAACATATTAAAAATTGGAGCCAAAATAGGGGACAAAGTTTCCTAGGGTGCCATTGTCCCAACCTATTTTGTAGGGTGTAAAGTGTTGTGAGAAAAATATTAAACGTTTACCTTGGTTTTGTACATGTGATTTCTTGATAAATGTTCAAATGGGCCACATAATGCATAATTTAGGAAATTAGGTGTGTAATTAGGTTCATTCAAATAATAGGGAGCAAAATCTAGTGTGAAATTATCATAGGTGACAATATATGATGCTATAAGTACCAACACTCTTTTACCAAAGTTTCTTCTTCTCTATAAATATTATTTATAAAAAAAAAAATAATTGGATGAAATATGTGGATCTTTATTACTCCCTATTATAAAGGTGTGATGGAAAAAAATATATACCTTACACTTTTCCATGTTGTTTTCAACTCACTTTGACTTGGTTAATCCTTATGTCATGACATATGTACAAGTGGTATGATTTATTTTGAGAGATGACATATAACTTGTACCTTACCTAATCCCTCATGCACTCCTTTCTAGGGACCAATCATAACCATTTTTACCCCTTTTCCCACTCAACTTTAGATCTACAATTTTTAATGATCAATTCCATGATTTATGGAAATGAATCCAAAACTTTTAAATTTCAAATTAATATAGGGATAACCTTACCCTTCTGTTCTAGTTGTTATGTGTCAAATCAAAGCATAAAATGTTTCACATCTCATCTATTGAGTTGTATTTAAGGGACAATAGTTCATTTTTAAAATAAATTAGCACCTAGAAATCCAAAACACTTTTGAATAATTAGATCATTCATTATTGCATTATCTATTTGCATCAACATCTAAGGTATTCCCTACATGGCTAATTTCTTATTTTAATATTTTATTATAGTTATTAAATCTATATCCTTGGGTTGACCAAGGGAGAATACATCATGTCTACTAAACTTATCAAAAGGTGTTTTTAAATGCCACTAGTTAAACATAGTAGGTTCCAAGCATCTAAGTAGATTGAAAAATAAGTAGGGAGGTTAGAAAATATCAAATCCATTTACTAAAGTTTAGATCCATGAACTTACATTTGATCCATTTTTTACATTTTTCTTTAGTTGTAAAAGTGACCTATGGTGATAGGAAATGAACTTGCAAGTTCTAAAGAAATCATCTAATTAGCCATTTTTTCCCCTCATGTTGATGAATAACTTACAAACATCTATAACGTCATATTTACATAACATTTATAGCTAAATAAAGTTTTTTTTTTTTTTTTTCATTTATCTTAGTACATTACTTAAGGTAGTTTCTAATGCCAACTATTCAATCCTAGAGTAACTATTGTATTGTAATTATTTAATTATTTTAATCAAATATTTTATGTGAAGAAATCTTATTCTCCTCTTTTATAGAAAAATAATATTTTATATTTTGTTAAATGAGAAGTGCCTTACCCTTTTCAAATTAAAATAAAAAATTAAATATTAATTTTAACATCATTTCAAAAATAAATAAATCCAAATGTTACAATTATCTTAATTATTTTATCTGATCTCTAAATAATAAGATGTTAAAATTATTATTCAACAACCATTGTTTAAAAATAAATAATAAAGTATGTTTTTTTAATTTATATAAGAAATTCACACACGCTTTACAAATATCTAAGTGATAATTAAGTAATGATTAACTAATAATAAATTGAAGTTTTAGATATATATAATAGTTTAGATTGACATACTAAAAGAAATTAGTTGAAATAGAAAATAAACATGCACTCAAATGAAATTAAGTGAGATTAGGGATTATCTTAAAATAAAATAAATGTAGGATTTTATTGGTAGAATTTTGTGAGAAAGATGTATGAACTTAAAACTTATATTAGATTATTATATTAAAGAGTTGAGATGATTGGGACCTAATTTTTTTGATATCTTGAGATGCAATTGTGTTGCGATCTAGTCTAGGTAGCATAGTTATATCCTAATTGTTTTGTTTCGTTCTTGACATAAATAGATTGTTAATATGTAAGAAATAATTATAGTTTGATGTATATCTATGTAAGGAAAAATATGTGTTACTAAGGATTACCATTGGGAGCATGTTATGCGAGTGTTGAAGTGTGGAACTTCCTTAACCCTTAGTTCTAGGTCCTTAGCACATGAAACCATTTAACCTTCCACATTTATTTTATATTTTATTATCTCATCCTTTATATGGACTCAAGTAGCTTCAACACAGTAGCTCATGTTGGTGTTGATAGTTTTATGACTTTGTATAATGGCTTCTCCAACCAAGTGTCCCTGAAAGTTTGTTTCAAAAGTTTTTTGTGGTACAGATTTTGAATCATCAATGGATGTGATTTTTCCAATCCCTAAGTTTGATAGTGATTTTTAATGGTTATATAATTTGACTTTAATGAGATATTTTTTTGGAAGAAATCCCCTTGAAAGCATGCTCTAGGAATGGGTCAACAAGCATTGGGTCCTGCATGAGGTCTAACTTGATGTTGTCCAAAACCTCATTAAGGAGCTCTTTCTTTTTCATTTTGCTAAGGCTAGCCATGTTGAGGCTATCCTAAAGCATGGCATAAATTAAAAAAAATAGATATATAATAGTTGAGATTGGGTTACAAAGATAAATTAGGTAAAGTAGAAAATAAATATATATTCAAATAAAATTAAGTGAGATTAGGGATTGTCTTAAAATAAAATAAATGTGGGATTCATTGGTAGAATTTTGTGAGAAATACCTATGAACTTGAAACTTATATTAGATTCTTATATTAAAGATTTGAGATGATTGAGACCTAATGTTTTTGGAGATCTTGAGATGCAATTGTATTGTGATCTAGTCTATGTATCATAGTTATATCCTAATTGTTTAGTTTTTCTATTAACATAAATAGATCATTAATATGTAGTAAAAAATTCTAGTTTGATGTATATATGTAAGGAAAAATAATTGGTACTAAGGATTACCATTGAGAGAATGTTATGCGAGTGTTGAAGTGTGCAACTTCCTTAACCCTTAGTTTTAGGTCCTTAGGATTGAATTAACAATAGTAAAAGAGACAAGGGTAATGAATGCCAAAACAAATGGTGGTAGTAAATTACATTGATATGATTATTCAATATTGTTGAATCTTAAAAATACTATGGACATGAGAGAAACTAGTTGTGCTTGGATTTTTCAGGGTTTATGTCTTTTTTTCTATCCTTGGATCTCCTTATATCAAACCTATTCATTAGAACAAGAAAAAATTTAACCTTTGTTATTGCATATTTTGTTAGTTCATCCTTTATATTGCCTCAAGTAGATTCAACCGAGTAGTTCATGTTGGTGTTGATAGTTTGATGACTCTGCATAATGGCTTCTCCAAGCAAGCATTCCTGAAAGTTTTTACAAGGTACTGTAGTGTAGAAAAATGTATCCCTTTACATTTTCACACTTTTTTTGGGCCCTCCTAATTAAAATTGGACTTAATTATGCCTTAATAAGCCCTATTATTCATCTACAAGCCTAATAAATTAAATTTTACGAAGGGGAAACCCAAAAATAATTAATGCCAATACATAATACTTTACCTTGAGCAATGTGTGTTCCAATAATAGGGACATGGGACCCATTCACCCATGGGAAAATGGGTCCTCCCTAGGCCTTTGAACCTAAATTTAAAATATATTTTTGGCGATATTTTAAGGTCCCCAAATCCATATTTCAATGTTGACTTGTAATGTTTGAATTTTGGGAAATTAAGGATACGTTCCTATAAATACATGGTTATTTTCTAAGTTTCACCTAGATATTTAAAAGAGGACTTTTATGAGATTTCAAGTGCAAGTTTACAAGAGAAAATTTGATGATCAAGATAATTTAAGAGCATAATTATCAAATATTTATTGCATCAATCAAGATACAATCATCATGTCAACATCTTCTTGCATCATGCATGTTTTTGGAGCTAACATTGTGATGTAGGTTTCAAGATCAAGTTCAAGCATTCCAAGAATTATCTCAAGCATCAAGATCCACATCGATGGAAGCCATTTCATGCAAGTTGCAGACCTTCCAAGATCTCCATTACCAAGATTTATTCAAGGTTTTGTTGAATTGTAACATAGCATTGTTCAGTCTTCATTCCTTTTATACTTTCATTATTTCAATTCAATGTTTAGTTATCGAAACAAGGTTTGACCAAGGCAAACCCCCATTCACCAAAAATAAACAATTTTTCTCTCTTGTGCTTGTGTTGCAAATTTTAGGCTAAATAAATATTGAAGATCTCTTGAAGAGAAAGATTGGAAAAGCTGTCAAAGTTTCAAAACTTGTCACCTTAACAAAATACCCATTTTCCCATGGGCAGATGAGTCCCTGACAACCTCCCATAATTGCCTTAGGTGATTGGTAAAAATCATTCTACCCTTCTCATATTTGCAATAAGCTTTTTTGTTTCTATAAATATTGAGCTTTATATTGTTGTTTCAAGTTTGAATTGGCATAATTAGGTTGATTTTCTATTTTTAGTTTTCCTCCCAAAAGTGTTGTTTGAACTTTACGCTCATCCTCAAAGCATAAGGAAATCTGAATATTCTCACATTTGAATTGATTCACCTAAGGGTTGTTAGTAAATTCTTTGTGGGGATCTCATTTCTTAATGAAATAAAGGAAAATAGGTATATCTATTATCATTTTGGTGAACCCCCCATTCCACACACATACACACACCTATTTTTCGTTGTTTCATTTTGGTGAACCTGACCTTTGAGCATCATAACTTTCTAATTTTGGACTCCATTTCAACCCTAGATCTAGGATTTGCATTACTTTGCATTGCATTGCTTTGATTTGCATCTCATTTAGGGTTGTTTACTTGCATTAGTTCGCATCTTATTTAGGGGTTTTAGGTTTTAGGTTTACGTTTTTGCATTCTTTAAAATCTAGAAAATTCAAAAATCTCAATAATTTTACATAGTGTTTATATAACATTGCATGATAAATCATTTGCATTAGAAAATTGAATCAAAATTACATCTCAAATTAGGTCTTTTTACTTTTCATTTAGCATCATTTTGCACTTGCATTTAAATCTAATTTTCTAGAAATCTGAAACTGTAACCACCTGTTTGAAACTAGAATATGAAAAACATAAGTATCAACTCAAAGATCTATAATTTGATTTTTCAAAACCCTAAAGTGAGACGCCTTCGCCCATGGGTGAATGAGTCCCTCATCAAGGCTTTTTCTGTATTTCTAAGCATCAAAAGCACTGTTTCTGCATTCTGTATTCCTGCATTCAGTTTGTTGTTTCAGTTTCCAAAGTTTATTTTTTATGAAATTGTTCATATTAAGGTTAATTTATCAAATTTAGTACATTGTTTGAATTCAAATTTTCATTTAAGAACAACATCATTTTTTTAGGTTTTTGCATAGCATGATAATTTTTTTATCTTGTTTAAAATTTGAAAATTGCTTTTTGCATACTTGCATTGCACTTTATATTCTAGGGCGTTTGATTGAATTTTACCTATTCTCCATTTTGGGTGCACCTTGGGTTTGTAAAACTTGTATGAGCTTCATAACTTGGTGTCCTATTGCCAATATTGTCATGAGACATAGTTTGAGACTCATGTCATCCCACAATACATCACTTGTCGTGGATCTTGTGTTTTCTAACTCTTTCACTCATAGTGTTGACACTAGTCAACCCACTATGAACCATACCCTTGACACTTCATTTCCTATGACCTCCTTACCAAAAAATAATGTTACTAATTTTGAATCAAGGGTTGCTAATGTCCCTCAAGAGAACCTAAGAAAAATGGAAGAAGAGTTAGAGAAATTGAAAACTTTGTGAGTTTTGAATACATCGTTGGTAATGCAGTTCCTATGATAGAAAACATAAGAAAGTTGATTAAAATTGAACAAGGAATAAAAATTGTGCATAGCCTTGGTCACATCATGTAACATCACATAAAAAATAAAGAGAAGTATCCTATAAACCCTTCAACCAACTTCATTGAAGTTCAACCTCGTAAGGGCCAAATCAAAATGCCCCTTGACATTACTTTCTTACAACATGACATAATCAAACATTCACCCAATAGTCCTCTTTACATACTTGGAAGAATCAATTACAAGCCTACTAATGGGATATTAATTGATCTCATCTATGTAGAGAATGTGATCATTGAAGAATTCTTATTTTTACATGAGATTTATCAAGATACTTATGAACAATCAAAAGCATGGATCAAAATGCATAATGGTTTTGCTTTCCCTATGATAAAAATTTGTGTGAAGTTAGGCTACCCTTGGATTTGCTCCATGAAAGTCATCACGTTGGTAGTACAATTTTTTTAAAGTTTCCATTTGGCAATGAGATCTTTATTGTACACCATAGTGGCTTTAATCCTGTGTCTTCCTGTGGGAATTTCTCTTTGGATTTATTTTGGACTTAACCTATGAAACTTGTTAGGCTTCATGAGGACTTCTTTTTCAAATATTATCAAAATTTTAAGGAAAAGCACATAATAGAATTATCCCTTAGTAATATGCCTCAAACCATGATTGAACCAAAAGCCCTTCTAAGTAACCAAGACCAAAACATGAAAAATCCTTCACCTATTTCCTGTAAGAGGCCATAAGATAACCAAATCAGTCTCGTTGTGCCTCTTAAAATCAAACAAGTTTATAAAGCTAAAGAGAAAATAGTTGAACAACCTCCCATGGTTCCTTTCATTCCTCCTTTAAGGGAAGAAAATAAACCTATGGTTGATAAACCCTCTCCTTCACATTCACAACTTGAAAACCAAGCAAAAAGAAATTGAAATGCTAGAGAGCATAGGCATTGGCGTCATGCTATTGCTCATTTGTTATAAGAAAAAGAAGAGAACAACATAGAAAATCAAAATCCAAACTTACCTCAAGCAATGCATGATGATTCTCCACCTTCATCGAGACAAGAAAATCCTAAATCTCAAACACAACAAGAACAAGAACCTTCCATGGATATTATCATAACACCTTTTGTTGTGATTAACTTGGATGATGATAATGAGATTGCTAAAATTGATGAGGAAGTGCATAAAGATTTAAATTTATTGTTTTCCTCTTCTATGAGCTTAAATGATAACAACCATGATGATCCTCCTACAAAGAGTGATTCACCACATGATGAACCTAGTAATTTTCCTAGTTTGGCACTTGATGTGTTCCCTTTGGCTAGTTTTCCGCCTTCTGCATATAATAAACAAGATTGGGATGTGGATGACTTGCTATAGGTTAACTCACATTTGCCTTACTAGTATTTTTGTTTGTTTCTTTTAATGTTCTTTTTGTGATTACATGTGCATAATGTGATCCCCCATATCCTTTTATTTGACATTTATTTATGTTCATTCCTCTATTTGTATCTAAATTCTTCTATATGTCGTAAACCTTTAACTTTTCTTTTATCTTGTATTTTCCTTCTAGGGATGACACAAGGTGTCGAGACATTTAGGCCTCTTCCATGTTGACCCAAAGGATTTTTCTTTGTTTTCGATCTCTATGCGTCATTATTCCCGTTCCATGAGTTATTTGGGGAATGGTGATGTTTACGAGCTCTATAATAAAATTGTAGCAAAGACATATGCTGACCCACAATCCATGGATCCCTTTTGTGTTTGGGATTTAATTTGGGGGCGACCCCTTTTCATGACGTAGCTTCATTTGGAAACATATGCTTGACATAGGGCTTTCCAAATAAGCTCTCATATCTTGTTTAGCATTTATCATTTGCTACTTTAAAGTAATTGCTCACAACATGGTGTTTATAAATTTCTTTAAAGTGCGTGCATACATTCACATTATCATTTTGAAAATTTTGACTATATCTTATGTTTCATAGTGTGGTATTCTTACTTCACATGATGTGTCCTCTTCTTGGTGGTGTCATTGGGTTTGATTTCCTTCAAGAGTGAAAAATTTCTTGGCATATGGCATTCCTCTTAGTGGTAAAGCTAAACATTTCATTCCCTAAGTTGTGAATCTTTTATCCTAGACTTGTCCTCTCTTGGAGACATTAGGCACAATATTCCCTAAGATGAGACCTTATATGAACTAAGCAAAACCAATTTGAACATGTATTATCCTATTTGCATTTTGTTCATAAGTGTTTAGAATAACATAAATTTCTAACCTTGTGAAGTTTGAAGTTACAACCCCTTTTTCATGGCCACCAAGCATAACAGACCTTGCTTTCCAGTAGGGCCATGTTTGTTTATAAGTGTTTAGCATAACACAACTTGCTAAGCCTTATGAAGCTCAAAGTTCATATTGTGTGGAACCTTATTAAAGTTCTCAGAGGTATAACTTTGGTATGGTTATGGGAGCCTAACAAGATACTCTCATTGGCTACTTTTGGGGGCTCACTTAGTGCACAACAAATTTCACTAGTCTGTGTGAGCGCACATTTTTGTTTGTATAGTGGACAAAGAGTTTCACTTGTAAACGTTTTTGGACAAAAAAATAAGGCTTGATCCACATTGCATTGGAAAAATAGTCGAGGCTTGATCCACCCCTTTTCTATTTCTTTTTCTTTCTTTTATCCTTTGACATTGTATGATTGAGTATCTTGTCATTGCTGCATATATATGTTTAACATAGGCATGTGTCTCCTTGTGCCTTTTTTGGATTTTTTATAAGATATTAGATCTTGGGGGCTTGATCATCCTCCTTGACCTTTTTCATCTTATCCTTCCAACAATTGTACAATTAGACCTCTCTTGATTGTCTAATTTAGTGTGAGTTTGATGCAAGGTCACCCTCTCACTAAAGTGGGGGCTAAATGTGGAGTATAAAAATGTATCCCTTTAAATTTTCACTTTTTTTGGGCCCTCCTAATTAAAATTGGACTTAATTATGCCTTAATAAGCCCTATTATTCATCTACAAGCCTAATAAATTACATTTTCTGAAGGAGAAACACGACAATAATTAATACCAATACATAATACTTTACCTTGAGCAATTTGTATTCTAGGAATAGGGACTTGGGACCCATTCTCCCAAGGGTGAATGGGTCCTCCCTGGGCCTTTGAACCTAAATTTAAAATATGTTTTTGGTGGTATTTTAAGGTCCCCAAATTCATATTTCAATGTTGGCTTATAATGTTTGAATTTCGGGAAATTAAGGATACATACCTATAAATACAAGGTTATTTTCTAAGTTTCACCTAGATATTTACAAGATGAATTTTATGAGATTTCAAGTGCAAGTTTACAAAAGAAAATTTGATGATCAAGAGAATTTAAGAGAAAATTATTAGAGATTTATTGCAACAATCAAGATCCAATAATCATGTCAAAGTCTTCTTGCATGATGCATGTTTTTGGAGCTAACAATGTGATGTAGGTTTCAAGGTCAAGTTCAAGCATTCCAAGCATTATCTCAAGCATCAAGATACACATTTATTGAAGCCATTTCATGCAAGTTGTAAACCTTCCAAGATCTCCATTACCAAGATTTATTCAAGGGTTGGTTGAATTGTAACATAGCATTGTTCATTGTTCATTCCTTTCATGCTTTCATTATTTCAATTCAAGGTTTAATTACCCAAATGGGGTTTGACCAAGGAAAACCCCCATTCACAAAAACAAACAATTTTTCTCTCTTGTGAATGTGTTACATATTTTAGGTTGAAGAAAGATTGAAGATATCTTGAAGAGCAAGATTGGAAAAGTTGTCAAAGTTGCAAAAGTTGTCAAATCACAAAATCTCACCTACAAATCTGATTCTTGACTTTCTGCCACTAAAACTTAAACAAATTAGGAGCTACAAATTAGTATTAGAGGCTCTTGAAAGTTGAGTGAAAACCCTAACAAAAGACCCATTTGACCATGGGCAAATGAGTCCCTTACAGCCTCCCGAAATTGCCTTTTGGTGACTGGTAAACATCATTCAACCCTTCTCAGATCTATAATAAGTTTTTTGTTTCTATCAATATTGAGATTTATATTGTTGTTTCAAGTTTGAATTGGCATAATTAGGTTGATTTTTTATTTTTAGTTTTTCTCCCAAAAGTGTTATTTGAACTTTACCCCCATCCTCAAAGCATAATGAAATATGAATATTCTCACATTTGAGTTGATTCACTTAAGGTTTGTTAGTCAATTATTTGTGGGGATCTTATTTACTAATGAAATAAAGGAAAATAGGTCTATCTATTAACATTTTGGTGAACCCCCCTTCCACACACACATACAAACACCCTATTTTTCGTTGTTTCAAATACAAATTCTAAATCCCCAATGAACATGGTTTTTACCATCCCTAAGTTTTATTGTTCTTTTGAATGGTTAGATAATTTCACTTTAATAATATATTTTTTTGGAAGAAATCCCCCTGAAATTATTCTCTAGAAATGGGTCAACAAGCATTAGTTGTCGCATCGGGTCCAACTTGATGTTGTTGAAAACCTCACTATGGGGTTATTTCTTTTTCATTTTACCAAGTCTAGCAATGTTGAGTCTATACTCAATCATGACACTTGGTACTCCTTTATGTTGTTTCTTTCAACCTTGGATGTGAGATTTCACTATCTCAAATGAAAAGAATCTTTGTGTGAGCTAGTCTAGATCGAGTTCTTGAGTTTACCCCTTCCATGCTGTAATTTTTTGCATACTATTGATGCCTCATTGGGGAAGATATTTTATGTTGATCCTAATAGGTTTTAATAGGATCATCCAAAAAATACATTTATGTTGATATTGACTTGTCAAAAGATTTGAGAGTATGTGTACATTCAAATCAATAACCTATGTCACACCCAATATGTGATTTATCTTAAGTTTACCCATTTATTTTCAGTGCTAGTACATTGAGAATAAAATTAAGTATTTCACTTTAGTGGACCTTAGGTCAAATCATCTCCCTAGTTGCATGAGTTTTCCAAGTCTACAAAGGATTTTTCCTTAAAATATGAGGAAAAATGGACTACAATTTCTCATCACAAAGGAAAAACTTCCAACCTTGGTGGCTTGCATGTTAAAAAAAGAGTCAATTTAGACCATTCAACTACCAAAATTTAGACTATAACTATTTCACACCCTTCAAGAAAGGGTAAGAGTTTATGCCACCCCCGAGTGAGCTCTCCTCTAGGTTGAGATTTACTTAAATTCTGCAACCAATATCAGTTTTATCTTCTCATCCATAAATTTATGTTCACTCTCTCCTATCACCTAAGATATTTAAATGGTCTCATAGCCATCTCTAGAAGCTAAAAGTGGGATATTATGCTATTGAGAAGTGGAGGATATCATCTCCCAACATTTAGTTGGGTTCTTTCTCTCTAAAGTTTCTGCAAAATAATTACTCTACTCTCTGGGAGTCAGATAGCAATAATATGCCCCTCAAATATTACCCATGAATTTTATCTTATAGAATATCTAAGGTCTCAATGACCTCTTCAATAAGTATTTCATGTGGGATACTAATCAAAATAAATTTTCTCTATATGTTCTATGCTTATAGGAAGTGAAGATTACTAGTTTTATTATTTTAGTTGCTTCCCATGTCATTTTCCCAATCAACTATATGTTTTGGAGTAATCATGATGTTGGTAATCACCTTTCTCTCACCTAATTGGCTTTAGGATGTTTTCAAACATGGTTCTAACCCCACCAATCATGTGATATGGATTCTCTTAAATGTCAAAATCATTCTTTTAGAATCATACATGTTTATTCTTTCAATGATGTTGTTGAGGGATCTCTTTTGTGGTGATGGGTTGTTGAATCATTGTGTGTCACCACTTGGGTTATGTTTGGGGACTTTAATATGGTTGAGATGTTTTATAATAAATACAAGACAATATTATTACATGCTATAAATCTAGTGATCTAGAGGCATGGTACTATATGTGCAATAAATTGGGTCTTTTCAATTCCAATATGGGTCACCACCATAATTAGCCCCATTTCTATATGTAGAATAATTTTTGAACTCATCTTGACAAAGCATATAAACATATGGATCATGAAAGTATTAATGCATAGTCCTTTTTATCTTTTTTTATAGTTGCTTCTTTCTCCTTAAAAATTTGTTGCTAGATGTCACCCTATCAGACTACTTCCCCATCTAATTCAAGTTTCAATGGAAAGTTGAATCTTCTCAAAGTTATAAAACTCAAATTTTGTTAAATACTTCTCTGCTAAGTCATCAAACCTTGTTGGGCCAAATCAAGCAAGTTTGGAACCTTTAATCCCAACCCACTCAACTAACTAATTAGATTCCTTGGTGGAATAAATTCATTCAACATATGTGTCACTTCCTTTGCATCTAAGAGAACTATTTGATAATATTTCAATGTAGTGAATATGAGGCAACAACCTTGGATATTTGTAGGGATAATACAACTCTTGAAGTTTTCCCTTATCTATTAATTTGTAGGTTAGGGTGGCAAAGATTCAACATCAAAAATAGATTGTTAACAACTATTCTACTAGAAGTACATAGATCAAAGACAAGCTACACTGGCTTAAAGTGGGAAATAGAAATTCTAAATATTTTTTTAAGCCCTCATATCTCATCACACTTTTCATGAAATTAAGTAGATCAAGGATGAATAAGTTGTCCTTAAAGAGCTTCCAAATATTTTTTAGGCTTTCACCAAACATTATGAGCATGCGTTTACAAGCCAGGAAAATTATCTTGAAAGGGACCAAGCCCTTCAGGAATGCCTCCAAGTTGTTCCTTATCAACTTTCCTCCTCACAACATGATTTATTTAATCAAATTCTCTCCATTGTTGATCTCAAAGAGGTCGCTCACATCATGAACAATGACAAGGCTCCTAGTTGTGATGGCTTCTCTTGTGAGTTTTATAAGGGCCTTTGGGATTGTGTTGGTAAGGACATGTATAAAGTTTATCATGTATATAATTCATTAGGGAAAAATATAAATAAAGGAAATATCAAGTTTATACCTAAGTCTAGAGATTCAGAGAATATATGCAATTGGAGGCCCATCACCTTGCTCAATATTTCCTTTAAGATAATTGCCAAAGATTTGGATTTGAAGGCACACCATATATTTTCACTAATTATGTGGCTAGATAAAACTAGTTTGATCAAATCTAGGTATATCCTTGACAATATCATTATAGTTTGGGAAGGTATGGAATGGGCTAGATGCTCTCAACAAAAGGCTCTATTCTTGATATTTTTATTTTTCTAAGACCTATGATTGTATTGAATGGTCCTTTATTGTGGCCATGCTTTGAGATTTGGGGTTTGGTCCCTACTTAATTCAATCTATTACCATTCTCTTTGTTGATGCCTAGACTTATGTCATAATTAATGGTCAACAATCTAATGCCTTTGGGATTTTTAAGTTTATTCACTAGGGTCAAGTCTCTTAGCCCTTTCTCTTTATGTGTTTTCTATTGAAGGTTTTGGTTACCTCTTAGCACACTTTGTGTCTTAAGGGTTGGTCAAAGGTATTGCCTTACCTAGCTCTTCAACTCAACTTGTTAATCAAACCTTTATGAATGATTTATTCCTCACTTTCCTTGAAGAAGAGAAAATATCAAATAGGCCCTCAAATGCATAGAGTATTTTGTAAAGCCTCTAGTTCTACCATTTAGTGGCATAAGACTCAATGTTATAGAAAATCATTTCTTCCCACTCCCTCTTGGATTAGTTCCTTTGGCTAGAAATGAATTGGCCATAGAGAGGTTTTTCAGATTCCTAGGCATCCCCTTTGCTTTCCAGGATTCACAAGTTTCCTTATGGAAATCTATTCTTACTAGAATTGAAAAAATATGGCATATTAGATCATGAAATCCCTCTCTTCATCAAGAGAATTTTAGGCGTGTTCCAAGATTATTGTGACTATACATGTTTATTATTCTTCATGTTAGGATACTTATAAGGCCTCCTATATAAAGTTTAAAAAGATTCTTCATGGCTTTCTTTGGGCTTCCACAAAAAATCACAAGGGATTTCATTTAGTTTCTTGGGAGTTTTGTTGTCTCCCATGGGAATTCAGAGGATTAGGGATTTTATCCACACATCATCAAGGTTTGGTTCTTTGCTCCAAATGGATTATCCATGTGCTTCATGGTGAAAAATCCTAGAAATTTATTGTTTAGCATTATAATGCCTTTGGGAATCCTTTTAGATGAATTTCATGTAAGGAGATCGAGCTTCAAACCCTTCTCACCATGAAGAATATGATTCATATTGAAGGACATTTTGTTATAAAAAGCTTATGGAGAGCTTGGGAAGCCATGAAACCTTGGATTTTCTAGAATGGTTAAGAATTCCATGATTTGATTTTCATCAATCAACATAATATTTGGTGGTCCCTCATTTTACAAGATCAAGATCACCCATTGGCAAGGTTGCCTTGGGGTGTTCCTTTAGATTTCACAAGAAAGGAATTCAAAGTCTACATGATTTATTCTCCAAAAATTCTATGAGTTTCATTCCATGGAATGAAACTAAAGCTAAGTTTCACCTTTCTAATAAGGATCTCATGAAACTTTTGATACAATTATTAGGGAACTTTTGGCTGATATGGCTCATAAAATTGGTATCAATTCCTCCAAGCCATGGTGGAAAGATTGGAAGTGGGGTCCAAACACCACCTTTTGAAATTATAAATGTCAACACAAATATTGTTGGCTCTCTCCCCATTTCCCCATAGTTTTGATGTTAAACCAATGATAGAATTTGCAATCGCTAGTCTTAGTTTGACAACACATATTTCATATCATCTGGTCAACTATTCCAGAGCCAAAATTGGCCATTTTTCCTATTGTATTCTTTTCTAAGGATTTCTTGTGGGATCTATATTATCTCATTTGGGTTCTATCACCCCAATTACCCTTTCTAAAGGAAATATGAT